>JAQFYC010007349.1:0-10616 GCA_034694165.1 Tomocerus mixtus
GTCACACTCCCATAGATACCAAATAGCTCGGGAATGCCGATCCTTCTCATATATATTTATATCTAGTATCCTTGGCTATATTCGGCGGAGAAAAATTAAGAAAGCACCTGGGACACCGATTACAGAGCAAATGGAGCAAAATAATTGAGAGAAGCAAACTTGACAAAATTATTGAATAAGTGAACTATGAGGAACCTATGCGGTATTGACTATATTTCCGTTATTGTATTGTAAACCATATTAAATAATTAAGTAAATAATTAATAAATAGTTTACTTGGTTATCGAATACGAGTTATTAATTCACAAGGGAAATTCTTTTAGAGGGACTGGAAGATTCATTTTTAATCATAAAGGAGATGATATTCTGTAGGCTCGGACAAAGTATTATACATCCTTCAAAATATTATATTTAGTTATTCAGCATAATTGCAAACTGGAAAAACACCGTAGTTATACTGAGCAGTTAAAACGACATCTGTCTGTTTCATGACCAAAAAAAGTAATATAAGAAATATATTTGTTTATTAAAGTTATAATATATATTTATATATTCGGCGACTATGCAAGAACATCTTTACATCTGGAATATATTGGTCGCCATTTACAATAGTTGAGAAAGCTGTGAAAATAAGTTTTTGAAAGGAATGCTTGCCTTTCATAATTGGATTCTGTTCACATAATAATAATTTCATCTCCGAGTTTATTGACCGTCCTTGTAAAGGTTACCGTCGGCCGTGATGGCTTTTGATTTTGTTTTTCAATTTCCGCAATCAGTAATCAGTTGACGTTTCATTATCAAAATAAAATATTAGTAATATGAGCAATGACATACAGTAAGAAATGAAATCGTATTAGTTGAATGATTTGGGAGTTTAAATTAAACTGTAAAAATCATTAGTAAACTTACTTCTCCTTTTGACCAAATGGGATACGTTAACTACGTTATTTCGACTGTAAAATGTAATTTTTACTAAATAAACAGACAAATTCCCAAGGAACATCTATACAATTATCTTAGGTATAAATATTATGCAAAAATAAGATACTGAGAGCTTGACTCCAAAGAACACTTTTGTCCATTTTGGGGACAAGTGAGATTTTAGTACGATAATGACCATTCAAGGCTCAGAGTTCAAGTGCTGTACAATATTTGTTACAAAAGATTAAGTCCAATGCAAAACAGGGGAGGGGAGTGTTAGATTTTTCCAAAAAAAAATCTGTAGGGTTTGCGAGTAAACCAAGGATATTACACAAAAGCAAAAACACTGTAAAAAAATGCTGTAAAATTGGAGAAATGGACGGAGCGTTATTTGGAATCGAGCTCTAGTTAGATAAATGCGGAGAGATGTAAACACTGCGCGCTGGTGAAGCATTCCGTGTTCAAGAAATGCTAACACTTAACAAAATCACATTCAATTACATCACTCTGTCCAACAAGTCCAAGTCCACCACTGCGACATTTATTTGGGATATTTAAGCGTGGCATAGTATCAAAGACATAAATACATTATGTACAAATACTTTTTAACTGTTGGCTTAAGGGTGACTAGACGGCTTTTCGGGGAAAAATTGCAGGTCGCCGGAGCGAATAGAGTAAAAATGATAGGTGTGGTAAGAATCGCCATCTTTTTCTCTATGACTTATAGCTGCCCGTTCTTTTAAAAAAAATTCTAGTATCAACAGTTAATTTTTGAAAATGAGAAGTCTTGAATAGAGATTTACATGTAATTGGCACTTTGACCCTATTTTTTACTGCTTCTCGTTCCAAATATGCAGAAAAGGAAGACCATAAGTCATAGAGAAATTTTTTCTCTTTCGAACAAGCTAACTCAAGGAACTGTACGTTTTGTCAAACTCTTTATTTTGTCCCCCGAAATTTCTTCGATTTTCCCCCATAAGATTAACACAGAGAAACAAGGAGATTTCGCGCATCCAAAAAATGAGGGCTGCACACATTCTCGTTCTTTTGTTTTGACTTGTTTCCTTTCTGTGTCCTGTACTGTAACGTGCTGTCTGAGTGAGCCATTTTCAAGTACATCTAGAAAGTTTTATCTATATACTCGTCTAGTACACCTTAAACACAAGTCCGTACAACACACATTTAGCTTATAAGCAGGAACGTTGGGACAACACGAGAACACAGAAAATATAGATCAATCAACTTTTATCCAGCTCATTGAAATGCTGAATTACAATATTCTCGAATAAACAAATATCCCATAAATAATAAAATGACATTTTTTGTACAAATCTCACAATTCATCTGTAGGCTGATGAAAGAGTAGTGGCAGTACATCTCCAGCATATAAACAAGCATTCTCCAATTAGTATTTCGCCAATGAAGGAACTTTTATTGTTTGTGTACCTAAGTATGTACATATTATATTATGTAGTGTCTTGCGTCCCACAATAGGAATGATATTACGAGTGCAATTAACATTTTGATATTATGTAGGTTTTACGGCTGTCTGTCATTATTCGACTGTTACGGTTGCATGGCTATTGTATTTTCTGCTCATCTCCTGTATCCTTCTTTTTCACTAACACTTTATTTTCCTATATAAATAATAATTACAATATGACAGTTAATACACTATCTATACTTAGGAATAATAGCAACAACACATTAACAAGTGCCGCATTCCTAGTTCATAAGTAAAGTCCAGACTTAACTGCCCCTAAATGCAATTGGATTTGGATGGATGTGTTGCATTTCCTTACAAGTTGCGTTATCTCCATGACTTTTGTTGCAAAACTTCTGAGGATCATGGCTTCTATTTTAGAGCTGATGTAACTTTGTATTTTTGTGTTGCAGTATAGCGCCTATAAGGAATTTAGTCAGTTTTGCGAAGCAAAGGAGTTACTGTCGCCTCTCAGTTGTGCTTAAAATATAATCAATAGAGAAGTTTTATAGAAAGAAGGAAGCCTACTCAATCCGAGAACACTAACTAACCAGGTAAGTTAACACTTGATTGATTATAAATATCCAAAAGGGGATCAAATACGGGTCTGAATAATAATTATACAATTTAGGTTGCATTCCAACTGTTATCGGCTATATAAGTACAGTAACACAATAAATACATAGTCTACCGTTCCCTTTCATTTATGGCTGCGAAAATATTTTGCCTTTGTATATCAGATATACATATCGATACAATCAGAATCATTTTGCTTTTATTTCTCAATTTTTCAAATTATTTAATGGGAACTTTCAATTCTGCAAGCGTGCAGTTTATTGATGTTACTATATATGTACTAGGATAATTTAGCAACGCCTACAGTATGATACATTAGCGATGAGTTTATTACTTAAAATGGGGGTGATCTCAACTTCACTAACATTTTATCAACGCTCGAATAAAAATTTTCTTTTCTGTTTCTTGCTTTCCCCTTTTCTGTGAATTTATTTACGTTAATCAAAATTGTACATAATTATTTTCGAAAGAAATTGGTTTTGCGACCCGGACAGTTTAGAGAGTAAGGTTTTCACAAATGCGGCTTGCCTTCGGTGCTGCCTGTTGAAAAACAGAACAAAGATTGTACTGAATTCGATGGCACTTGAATAAAACATTTTTCAATTTCAATTTGTCTAAGAATCCAGTCCCAGTCAATATGCTCACTTATCAAAATGGAATTTTTCTTATTAATTTATATACATCAAGCGCCACCGCACCGGGGACAACGCGCGCTAAAATATTGTGGACGGTCTATTTTCCAAATAATCCAGCAAAATAACTCGATTAATGAATCGCGTATTGGCGTTCAAAAACATCCTACATAAAGTTAAGGATACAACGTTATGGAAATACATCGTGGACCCTGTAGACAGACTGTCAGACTTGTCGGTGTCTCTCATGCATAATTTAACGTCTAATATTGCAGAGAGTTTCATGGGGCAAATAAACAAGGCATTAGGAGGTAGACGTATCGACTTCAGCAAGAGAGGAGGGTACAACAGGAGAGTTGCAACTAGCGCCTTCGCTACAACAAAAGGAAGAGGATGGCCGGCAGCCTTGCTTAAACTCAAATATGGAAAATCACCAAAAGGCCCCTTCAAGAAATTACAAATTGACGGTCTAAGGGAAAAAAATAGAATTCGGAAGCCCAAAGTTAGAAAGCGACTATTCCAAAAGGATGAAGGAAAGGAAGAGTTTTATTCCAGAAGACCTGAATTGCAAATTTTTAACAATCCTAGTTATGGATTGCGCAGAAAAGAAGCGGACTTACCAGAGGATGCGTTATTAAGAAAAATTGAAGATTACATAGCTGAATGTAAGGTTGACGCACACCAGCAAAGGGCCATTGAACGAAATACTGTTAATCAGTTTGATAATGAAAATTATCGGACTATCAAAAAGAAAACAATTACAGCAAGTTTAGCTAAAAGGATAGTCTCTTTGAAGATTAGCACTCCAAATGTGTCTGTGCTGGATTGTATCCTAGAGCCCGCAAGTCTCAACATCGAAGCAATCGCTCATGGGATAAAGTTTGAAGACACCGCAAGACAAGAATATAATATGTCAAGAACAGTTCAGCAACAAGCCTCCAAATGTGGATTATTTTTATCATTACAACATGGATATTTAGGAGCTTCCCCAGACGGAATAGTGGAAGAAAACGGAAGACTAGTTGGCATTGTTGAAATTAAATGCCCTTTTAGTATTAAAGATTGCAGCCCAAAAGAAGCAAACTGTCTCGTTGCAAGGCCTGGGCCACCAAAAAAGAATCTTTCAAGATTTATGTTGAACAGAAAACATGAGTACTACTATCAAGTCGTTATGCAGTTAAATGTAACTGAAGCAGAATGGTGTGATTTTGTCGTGTGGACAAACAAAGGCTTCCTCGTGGATAGAATTTATTGCAAGGACACTACAATACTCTGGACAAAAATTGAAGCAAAACTAGTTAAATTTTCTTAAGAGTTGGCTCCCGAATTAATGGATTCAAGGTATGATCGAAGCTTAGGCTATCGCCAGTCTCCTGTTCGACTAGCAGCAATAAAAGCAGCTGAAGCCAAAAGAGAAGAAAGCAACCAAAGAAAAATTACTGCAGCTTTGAATTCCCAAAAGAATAAGATCAATAGAGCGGCAATGAGCTCCAGTGATAACATAAAAACCAGATTGAGAATATCCATGCAAATAGCCAAGTCTCAAGTTACAAAAAAGACGTTGAAGCGAACTCGAGTTATCCAATCGACTCAAGCCGATACAAAATCAGCAAAACTTACTCGAATGCTATCTAAAGAGAATATAACTGAATAATATGACAATGAGCACAAAATGAAGAATTCAAACGAATTTAACAACTGTAATCGTAAGTTCTAGTCCCCTAAACCAAAGAATATTGATTCCGAATATCTTAAAACACCAAAACAAGTAGAACAAACACGTTCTGGCGATGATGATATTAAATTGTCTAAAGGTGAATGAGTTTCTTAACGTTGATTTCACTGAGACAAATAACTGAGCCCAATGCCAAAAAACATAAATACGTAATAAAAACTGCAAAAAATAAACAAATGTGTATTCTAAATGCATGGGAAATTTTTAGCTGTGAATCGCATTGCCTCCTAAATGTGATGGCTTAAGCCTGGTGGTTCTGATGTTAGAATTTGTATTACAATTTGTCTTAAAATGTGATTTAAAAAGCAAAATTGATAAATATATAATAAAGTGGGGTAAATATCCGCCCTCTGCTTATTTATTTTACAAAAATCCCATAAAAAGGATTGTCTACCTATCGGTTATTTTCCTTAGTAGACTGTATTTCTTGGTAGAGTAAAGTTCAGGATAATGTTAAAAAATTATCCTCCTCCTTGCTCCACCAACCAATAAAGTACTACTAACTACTTATTTTATCAGATATTTATGGTAAAATATGTTTAAATGGCTATTTATAAATACAGAAGCTCGCACCGAATTTAATACAATTTATTCCAAAATATCTTTTTTTAACATCGTAAAGATTGTTAATAAAATTTTATTATTTAATCCATTTCCAAAAAAGTGTCAAGACGTCCAAAATAGTGTCGAAATAATGCCAAAGCTTCAAAATAGTATAGATACTACTATAGTAGCTAAAACTCCAAAATAGAGGAAAATAGTGATCAAAAAAGTCCGCCTAACTGATCTTTAAGATGTATCCCCACTAAGTCTTATGTATGTAGCAGGCACAAAAAATAGTGTTTTTAATTCACTATCCGCTTTCTGATTAGTATATAGTATTGTACATACACAATATATATACAATACAATTATACTTATTAAGTTGTGGATATTGGGGTATTGAATCACGGAACTGTCAATTTGTATTGATTATTGTAGTTGTGCAGTCAGTGCAGTGTAGTGAGTAGTAGCATTTGTCTATCTAGTCCCAGCAATCCTCATTGCATTCATTCCCATCTTTCACAATACAGTAGTTTCTTATATACCCCAATTTTGATTTTTGCACATAAGTGTATGCACGCCATAGTGCATACACTTATGTGCTAATAAGCAAAATTGGGGTATGAGAAACTACACACTGTCTCAGTAATGTTTCCCAAAGTTCCGTTGCGCATTTTCTTGTCTTGAAGCAGGACAAAAGGTGTCATAATTAAATGACCCATTGTCCGATTGATCGGGTTTACAGTCCGCATTCATCCTTAGTACCTATGCTTTCAATATTTGAAAACAGAATTCAAAAAAATTGAGGAGTTCAAAAGATATAGTCCGGAGAAGAAAGTGTAGTAGACTTATTTCACCAAATCTACCCATGCAAAATGTCCCTTTAAATTCACTCGCTTTGCTTTGCTCATCCTCATTCTACGTTATTTCACAGTTCAGTCATTTCAATTCCACATCTAAATCTCAACATAGAAAATGTTCTGCAAGTAGCCGCGTGAGGCTGTTTTGCTTGCGCCTTTTGACCTGCCAGTTGAACGTAGGGGAATGGGCTAACAAGTTTACTTGGGGTTCACCCTTAACCGGAATTGTAAAGGATTCAAAAGGATGTAAAAAATTAGTTTTTTACAAACATTTCTCTGCCATTTTTAATTTAACACATGCATTGTATTGCTATATGTCTAAAGTGGGAATTGTTTGTTGCACAATCAATTAACTTAATCTAACTTTGCAAATCGCAGGTGAGCTCAGTGAGCTTTTGGCTCTACAACCTGAAATCCAAAGCTTTAACAGATCAAGAAAATGGGACAAACTCTCCTGATTCAAAAGAGGACCAGCTCTACTGTTTTCTGTTGGAACATTCGAAACAGGAAGTAGGATTGGGATGTGCATCCATATTTAAGATAACCTACAAATGTATAGGGAAGGTGAGGAGATTAAGATACATCCATTATCACTGCTCATTTATAATCCTTCAAATAACCTATTTTGAATTTTCTTATCTGTACTTAGCTATTGAGCATTTACGTGACATACATGTTCGTCCAACTCCAGTTTTACGAAGGAAAATTAGAATCAGATTATTACACACAAGGCGTTCTTCCAAGTGGTCAAACCAATTTAACAAATGAAACCACAATCTGATATACAGAGGCTGAATGTACTGAACTGACAATTTTTTAAGGTCAATTTTAAAACCGAAAACGAAGGCGATTGATTTGCTTTGTATGTCCAACGTATTCTCCATGTTTTTTAGATATTAAAAGTAGTCTTCACTTCCGCGATTTGAGAACAACTCGTCATTTTCGGGGGCTATTTTAGTAGGCACTTCAAAAAGAGCTTTCCGAAGCTTATTTAAAGTATTTGCCCTCCTCTTGAAAAGATTTTGCCTCAAACACACCAATGCATAAAAATCCATTGGACTTGCGTCAGGAGTTCTCACATTTGTTACCTCATTACAGATGGAAGTTATTTCAAAAATATCCTACAACTGCGCAGCATAGCCCAGTGTATATCGAGCAGTGCGATTTGAAGCTGCATTGTGATGCGCATCAACTTTGTCTCACCCAGCCCCGTACAATTTTGGAATTTCTTCCTCCAAAAAGGGTTTTAACATGCAGTCAACATAGTACTGCGAAATTATTTTTACAATTTTGGGCACTTCTATAAGTGGCAACACTCCACGACCTGTCATTGCACCAACCACCATAACCCTTTTGCCAAACTTTTCCTACTTTTCAGACACGAACATCTCGATTTCTTTGGGACCACGGAGGTAGCAGATCGGTTGTTTCCCGTTCATGTCCCCGATAAAAAAAGTTGCCTCGTTTAATGTAACGGCATTTTGGGCCCTATTATCTGCCAGATGCCCTTCGTACAGCTTGCGGCAGAAAATTTCCCTATCTTTCATATGCTGCAATTTAAGTTCATGAACTTAACGCTTTTTCTTCATCACCTTCCCCAAATGTTGATGCCTGATATTTTATATAGCCCCTTGGGGAACATTAAGCTTACGTGCCATTGCTCGTTGGCTCAATGGGTTGGCAGATTGGATCATGGAGTCCAATATTTTAAAAGGGACCTTATTTAGGATTTTACAGGGACATCTTGGGGGAAGAGTAGCAAGTCCCATTTGCTTTACCTGACAAATTCTTTCATCTGCCTTCATAATAGGATACATTTTCTTCAATCCCATCCCTTTTCCACCCGTCTTCAAGTGCTGCTATGTGGTAAAAATACGAATACCCGCTTTGGAAAGCACTTTCACGTACCCCTCCCCTTTGGGGTCCGTTAAGTTCATCATCTGGTGAGACTGAAAGTTCCCACTTTCCTGTTAGGCACTACTAAAACAGCTCTTATCACAGTATAAAAATTGTGTTCGTACACTTTTAGGTTTCCCAGTTTAAGGGAAGGATAAACATTGTCAGTTGAGTACATTCAGCCTCTGTATCATCGTCATGACCTTCATTAGATGTAAAAGCGCGTGACAGTGTAAAGGATATCATTTACTAACAGTTAAGTCTGTTATTTGTAGTTATTGTTTTATTTTATGGATTATGGAAATAATGTAATGTAATTATTATATATCAACTACTAACGTATGTATACTAACCACTGGATATTATGTTAAATACATTAAAATTAATCATTGCAATGAGTTCAAAAAAAGCAATTTCATAAATTAGAGAAACTGTAGGTAACTAACTCTCAAAACATACAGTATTAAATAATCGCCCTTGTCTTGTATTGCCCTTTCAAGGCAACCTTAATAATTTTTAATTAGATAATATTTCTATAATTGATTCATTATTTTAAACAGCGTATAAATGCTTTATGGCCTCCAATAAATTCATTAAGATTTGCAGCGATTAAGTTATTGACAATGGAATTCTTTGAGCATAAATAGACGGATTCGGCAATCACTCATTTCATTTGAACACTCGCAAGCTATAAAACATGAGCATCCTAATTCTGATAAAAATGCTGTGTGTTTTACTAACAATAAGCACAACTGTTAGTTTTGGACATCATCGGAGGTACTACGAAAGGCCTTCGTGGTCGGAATCGGAGGACGTGTACGACAGTTGGGAAATGCCACGGCATGGTCGACAGTACCACTTCACTGGAGGCGGTTCGTAAATGTTGCTGTTGCAAACTAGAATCAATTCTTAATATATTATTAAAAATCTCTCAATGATGTTATATTACTGATTGTTTGTTTGGTTTCAGAAACTGTATATAATCACGAGTATGCAACAAGACCACCAAGACCAACAAAGTCGCCTCAAGATACCTATATAGAAGCACAATATTTATTCGGACCCTCTTATGGAGGATAACATTAGTTAATTTTATGAAAATGTGTCGTAATATTAATTTCATGGGAATAGTTTGCATTACATTTTATAAAATACGATATTTGTGTTTGCTTAATGAGAATGTAATACTTGTTGATTGAAATAATTATAATGAATGACTAATGGCTATGAGCAAGTTTCTTTATAATTGGAATAAATACATTGCTTTATAATTGTATTGTTTGCCAGCATTAGCATGTATGATATTATTACTGCAGAAATAATCTCACATCGCACTTCACAACTACTTTTCATGCTTGTTGAGAAGAGAAGAAAGGCTAAACTTTGTTGCTATGCATTTCATGTTTATAAAAATGTTAAGAAGAATAAAACATGTAACTTTGTGTAAAAAAGTAGCGAAAGTGAACAGGTGCAGTGTAAACTGTTAACAGTGAATAGGTGAAGGTACACACTGAACCATTGTTATATTTTATCTTTGGAAACCTAGATAATGGCATAATATGTATAACGGCATTCGTTATAAAAAAGTCTATTTAGGAACCTCAGTGTATTGTATGCATATGTATTCGGTATACTGTACATCGCCCCACATCTTACAGTCCGTTTTTGGTCAAATCTCACAGTGCCCCAATAAGTTGGGGGATTGTGAGAAAGTATATCCTTACGATTGAAATCCGTTAACACAATTGAAAAAGGTTAGACAGTTTAAAAGTTACAAAATATATAAAAAATGCAAAAGTCTCCCACTTATACTACACCTCTCGGTATATAAGTATCTTGTAATGCGTATATACCTTGCTGTTAGATAGTTATGCAGTGCATTAACTAATTATTGTGTTAAGGGGGACTCGATGGGTAGCACGGATAGGAGAACGGGTCACCAGTACAAGTTAGACAAAAATGGGTCACAT
>JAQFYC010007350.1:0-10615 GCA_034694165.1 Tomocerus mixtus
TAGGTAGATGAATGCACTTTGCAAATTGACTCTTCCTTCGTATTGTTTTTGCAAAGCCGTGCTCTGATTTAGTTAAAAGGTAATTCGTCTGCAAGGGATAACTGTAACAAGCCCGTCTGGCTAGTCTTCCTTTGGGTTTATGTTTGTATCTGATTTAAGAATCTCGCATAGTTTGAAAGTGAGATTTGCCTTGCCTAGCCTACTGAAGATAATAAGTCGACTTACATGCTCCCAATCAAAACAAAAGCAAACTATCGTACTAGGTTAGTTTTCGCAAGCTAAAGTAAATCAAAGGGAAGGATTGGGAATAAATAGCAGGGGAAATCAAACAACAGAAAATCAATCTCCTTTGGAATCCTTACTTATGCATAGGTTTTGGTTATGTATAACAGAAAATGGAATGTTCTACTGTTTTGCGTGAATGAATGAGAAATATAATATTATGTAGAATTATATGTTTTCAAATTGTGGACGAAGGCAATACTACTATGGGTTAACTGATTGTGATTGTATTGTGAGTCGGGCCATTTGCAATGTTGTGATAGGTTCTGTTCTCTTACAGATATCCATGCAAGAGCAGGGAATAGTATTTTGCAATGAAATTGTTTTATTTCTATTCGAATCTCAAGAGAAATGGATGAAATTTGTTCGCAGTTCTATTCTTCACTTTTTCTTTCTATTTTGTTCATCTCTATCTGATATACTTATGTTAGGTTGTTATCTGCAATCTCTAACGGTACATCCATATCGTATCGTAATCTGCTGTGTAATCTATATAATAGTAGTGCACAGCTCTTCAATATATACATTTATAAATCTGTAGACATAGTTCCTATCTAAAGATGCCTACATAGTATTTTTAAATATAAATATGTACGATAATATAAATTAAAGCCCTCCGTGCATGAAATAATACTCGTATCTGATTCTGATTCTGATTCTGATGCTACTGTAGTATAGAAAGGGAAAAATTGCACTTCATGATCTTTCGTTATTGTACCATAGAATTGGAAGGGCTACTTTATTTCTCTACTCAGCTCGGGTTAGGTTACGTTAACTTACGTACTTGTATGTATACATACAAGTACGTGAACGTACAATAGCGATGTATTTATGTATGTAGCGTAACTTAATGTAACTTAAAGGTGGATGATTTCACTAGAATCAAAGAGCAAATCATTCGCTTCCTGAATAGAATACGTAACTCACCATCACATCACATGCAGTTAAAGTTGAGACGAGTTGAGTCAACTTGCTTCATAAAGCTCTTTACCTATCTGCTTACCAGCCCGCTGATTGTGTGCAGTCCTATTCCTACCCTACATAAATACCTAACCTATCATACTGTCACTGTCTGCCTAATTCGTAACTTTTTTATTAAATGTACAGGGTTGGACAATATTATTGGGCAGTAATTTTCATTTTTTTGGACATTTAAAACTCTTTTCATTCGATAGCGTTTTTTAAAACATATTTTTTGATTCGGCAGGTATTTTTTATTTCGATGGTGTATAATTAACAATACTTTAGGGGATTTAAAGTATTTTAATCTTAGATAAACTACTTTTACAATACTTGCTCGCTGTTCGTTTCACGGGTATTACGTGATTACATTCAAAACTCAATTTGTAAAGACAAAATTACATTTTTCAATTTTTATTTTCAAGGTTAGCTTTTCAAAAATTCAGTCGTTGGATTAAAAAAATAATAAGGGACTCTACAAAAGCTTTGAATCCACAGATTTTTTTGAGAAAAATTTAGAATGTAATGAATGAGTGACAATGTTCAAATCATTTTGTCCTACCGTGTATAAATAAAGGATGGGACAGGCCAGGACATGTCACGGGATGGATTGTTATACGTATTGTACGCAGTTTTATTGTCTATTCAATGCATTTCATTTGAGTAGGTAAGTAGTAAGGTAAGTAGCTTTAACTATAGCTAAATACATAATGTAATGATATTCATTCAGCTCATGGAAGCGTGCAGGCGATGCGATTCCATGTCAGCCTTCCTTATTTTTGCGTTGCTTTACTTTACGTTTACCACATATTAAATTAAGGCAATAATGTAATGCAATGTAATGTAATGCAATGCACTCTAATATTTATGTAGGTAGGTAAGGTAAGCAGTAAGCATAAAATCTGTATGTGTGTATGAACAATGGTGTGCATGTTTCAACTTCAACTATAGCATCATGTCAGTCGATGTGATGTGATGCTGATTCTAAATCCTCAACGCAAAATGATGTAAAGGAATAATAAAGCAATGGTTCTCTTATACTATGTTGTAGGAGTAGTTTGTGTGTCTTCTATTTCATATGCAAACACGAGCGAAGCTGACATTACATTACACAGGCGCGCTAAATATATTAAATAGTTTTAGTAGTAAGTAAACTACATATTCGTATTGGCAAAATTAAGGCAAAAAAGAGATTTTCTATATTTCGTTTGCTGAAACACGATCCCTTTACCATGCAGTACTGGCCTATCGCTATATTAGTTTCAGATACGTAGGTACTTGCAGCAAGTATGTGCAATTCTGAGTAATCAGAAGATTTCTCTCATTTTGTTATGTGCATGCTTAAGTTTAGACATGCTACATATCAAATGTAATGTAATCCAATGTAACGTATGTAGTAGATTTCGCTTAACAATGTAGTATTATAGAGTTTATCTTGTATGTATATAGGTTGTTAACGTTATGCACTGCATTTGCAATAATGCATTGTGATTTTATTGCGAGTCAGATCGAAATCGAATAAAGACAACAACGACAACATAATCATATTCACATTACATTACGCAGTTTCATATCATGAATTTGCATGTATCGTAATGCTGAATGTAGGTTTTCATGCGTTACAGTTACAAATACAACGCAGATTTATTTTTTTGCAAAAAAGTATTCGCAGACGTAAACCATTGTTATGTGGAAACATATTTTTCTCGATTTAAGCCAAAAAGTTATATTATACTGTATTGATTTATAAGTGGATTTAGTTAGGGTGAGACATACGTAAGAGGTTCGCTTTGGCTATTTTATTAGCGAAGAATTGGCACAAACCAATAATCTAAATTATGTACAATTTATCTATCGCTCTCAGGATTCAGGATGTCAAATCCGATGGAGAAGAAAGGATTGAAAAAATTAAATGAAAGTAAATTATATGGGTTAGGTTTATTTCTATGTTTATAGGTAAGGTATGAAAGGATTGTTTACTTTGTGATGTTTCTCTATTCGTTTATATTGTTAGTACCGCGTAATGCATGTATGTAATACTAGTAAGTAACTATGTACCTAGTATGTGCACATGTTTCGTTTGGTTATTTGTCGTATCTGTGTATCATTAAATCAAAGCGTTATAATTTAGATGGTGTAGTTTAATAGCTTCGCTATGGGCTTCGTTACATATGCATACGAATTAATTTAGCTTGGGAAGATTGAATCTCAATTCGTTTTTGCAATTGCGTATTTATTTTTCTTAAATTAAAAAGACGAGATTCTTACATATTTTTTCGCTACATGCAAACCAGCGGATCTAAGTTGTGTAAAATAGTCTGTTAAACATATTTACATACTCTCTCGAACAGGCATCAAAAGATTAGATATGTAAATATTGTAAATTGCATTTGAGTTTTTCTCTTTAATTTTTATTGGTGCAAAATTTGCTTGTTATACTGATATAATGGCATGTAGAATAGGATTTGGGTACCAACAGATTCTAAGTATGCATGAGATGAAGAAATCAATGCTAGCGGGGTGCAATTTTCCATGCAGATTAGGCTTGGGACAAGTATATCTGTTTGATGGTATGATATAACTTCCATTAGTTTTAGACAGATTCAAAAATTAGACTATTATAACTTTTGATTACGTAATTTAGCTGTCGGAAGACGGAGCGAGAGAAAATGTTTTGGAGGACGATGACAAAGAAAGATTTACTTTTAAGGTAAAATATAATTGTATTTTAATCCTATTATAACGACAAATGATTTTGGAAAATCTTAGCTAATTTTTATTTTATGTGAAAAGTATAGATATATTATACATCATAAGTTCATTACTTTAATTGAACAATTAGCATTAATTGCAAAAATTCTATATTAAACCTACAACCTTTAGTCAGTCAACTCTCATCTGAATTTGAATTCAAATGTGTAGTTTTTTAATAGTACAAATGGTAAAATAGAGCGTCTGTGCCAACGTCATAAAATGCAAATGAACAAAGACAAGCACACCTTAAAATAATTTGACAATTGCCTTTCAGGCTACCATTCCCATCTGCGGCATTCCGGCAAGAAGCTTGTAATTACCTAGAGTCACTGTATTGTATTACCACAGTACGCACACATTTATTACATACTTACCTTTTCTGCCATATAAATATAACTCTCATCGCCAAATCACTCACTCACTCCCAATTTTTCAATATGATCATACAAAAATAAAAATGCAGTACAATTAAAGGCAGAAGGAAAGAGAAAGGAATTCACATCACAATCCATCTCACCTTCTGGCAGAATTGGTAGTAAGTAAGGTAAGGACTGCATTCTGCATTTATTAACTAAGTGCATACATCCATCCATAAACACAACACAACGTTACTAACTACATATTGTAAAAACAAATTTCAAATCATAAGGCTATGCATACTTAATTGTAGCCATTGACTTTATATTATTTCCAAAGACGGCAAAGGTATCTAGTATGCAATACAAAGGACTAGGACACTTGCATTTTGCATTGGTCACCACACCAGTTGGCCATTCTATAGCCAGAAGAACTGAATGGAATAGAAGAACATGACAAACAAGACAAGACACTGTACCAATTGGCAACGAAAAGAACTTACATAAATAAATTGCCAATGCAGTGCGTTCCAGTGCCAATGATACGAAATCGAATGCTTATAATGCAATAATGTGAATTACAAACTTACTTATCCTTTGGATTACTATGTATAGGAAAGAAGAAAATTAAAATGTTATTAATCAAATGATTAAATAATTTTCTTTGCCATACACACGACAAATACAAACAAGCGTAGCTGACTAAATAGTCCTCATTATTTCAGTTCAGCTGTTCAGCACATTACAGGCACAGAGTCAAATTATTATGAAATTGTTATTAACTTACTGTGACAGTGTAATTGAATTTCATGCAGCTCCTCTTCGTGTGCTTTTTATACTTAGTAAGACATTAACATAATCATGCTCTAAACATAATAGTTGTGCTTAGAAGATACACTATGCTATGTAAAATCATAAGCATGTGTATGTATAATCTACTAACTGCATCCTACTGCAATATTTCGTTGTAGATTATTTTTACTATGTTATGTACATATTATCAAATATTCTTTTTACCAATTCATATGCCTCGGCCTTAAATAAGTACTGAAAATGCAATTTATATGCATAATTATATTGCTTTCCATTACAGTAGCATTAGACTTACTGTAACAATCGACGATTTCCATTTGTTTCTTCTGTCTGTTTATTAAGCAGCGTTGATTATTGAACTATTGCCATTGCATATGATTGATTGTCTACCTTCTATGGACTAAAGGTTGAATTAAGTAACTGAGTGAGAATACTTTAAAACCAATTGTCCATGGCTAAGCAGAATATGGGAATACTAAGGTAATTATGCAGACTTTATGCATGGTCTGATTACCTGCAAACACTTACTCAACAAACAAAACGCTAATACCATTTTTGTATGATCTTTGTCAAGCATTTGGAAAATCTATTAGTATTTGTTTAACAAAATATCGTAACAATATTTTACAACGAGGTGGTATTAAATCAATTCATGTTACGTGCTACTATATTTATATTCTCATTAAACATTATGTCGGCTTCTGGTAAATAATTTTCTTATATTAGTTAATATATTGACTTTGCAATTAATGCTGGGTTGAATTTATGACTTGGGAATTTTGATGGCCTTTGGTGTTCACATGACATTACATACTAATTGTCACCTTACGACAAATTGTTGACCCTGGTTAGGTTAAAATATTGTGATGATTACCTGAACATGTAATTTATTGCTAAACTTAATCCATATACTGTTACTTTTTAACTTATCAGTAGATAATTGCACATTTAAACTAAATAGACATGTGTATCCATCTTCCTGTCCTATAAATATAAAGTAATTAGTTACCTTATGTTCACGAGCCATGCGAACAGGAAACAGTTTTTATTATTTATTTACCAAACTTTTGCGCAAACAGATATAAAATCCTCTATCACAAATTGCACAATTTTGTTTAATTGTGCATAATTAGCTGGTTGTGATAACACCTGTGGTTTCATTTCACTTCAAATTATTCAAATGCATACCAAAATATTGTATTCACTAAATTGTTCTTATGCACATATAAGAAGAATACAATACTTTATGTATTTATATGGATTTTGTATTAAAATGTAGGCAAATATTTATGTCTTTAGGTATTATAGGTATTAGACAAGCTGATAGTTAAGTAAAGCTCTACTAATAATCAAGTTAATTGAATCTGGAAGGTCGAACTTCTCACGACAAGTAAAACAAATAATCTCGTCTGCTGTTCTTGTACTGTGTTTGCGTGGCGTGATATGTAATGTAGGTAAATGTATGTAAAAAGGAAAGAGATGACTCGTTTAGTTAAAGTTAAAGCCAAAGCATAACCATGGTATGGTCTGGATGGAATTGGCTACACATTGTACAAACTTCTTGTCTAGACGAGATCAGACAACATCAGACATCTTCTCTGTAGTTACATAAATGTGTACTCTAGTGTACTGTACTGTATATACAATATACATAATATATTTTAGTGTAAGATGAAGATCGTTCGTTGGCACTATGAATGGTTTGGTTTGGATTGGCAACTAAAGGTAAATAAGACAAGACCACGCACGTGTGTGAATTCTTGAGCTGATTCTAATTTTTCATATGATTACATACAAAATCCAAATACAACATCAAAGCTACATAAGCAAAGATGATTTTACAGATTGTACCATAAAACAATGCAATGGCTTTGCTTTTGGTTATTGTACTGTACCCGTATATAAAGTAAGTAGAATAATGTCTTGTAATAATGATTTACAATGCAGCGATTATATAATAAAATCCTAAACTGCACAGGCAGACCATGACGAGATTAAATAGATTCATATTCAAGTGCACACCTTACCTTCGCCATATTCATATTATTAGAATACTTACTCGTAGAGCAATGGTAAATGGTAATGAGCAGCTTTTTGATATTATTGTGACAGCTATTTAGTTTTGTTAACTTGTTTTTTGTCATGTGTCTGTTCATGTTCTGTAAGCATTCATGTTTCATAGCAGGGATGTTTTATGGAAATTGAATTCTTCATTTTATCTTCTAAACATCTTTAAGTACCTAAATATCTTACATGTTTACTTTTACACTCTTGCTCACAATCTTTAGTGTTTAGATGATTATGTCTATATTTTATGAGTTTTTTTCTGTTCTGTGGTTTGGTTGGTTTGCTATGATTTGGTTGAGCTTGAATTTGTTTTGTACTATACAGAATGGATAATTAAATTGTTACGTCAGCAAACATGAATTCAATTGCATTACACTAGGAATTACGTTTAGTTAAATACAAGGCAAAATTACAGAGCAATTTGTAAGTACTAAATAATAATAACTGAAGAAAGACATTAAGATGTAGTACAGTACTGTACATACAAAGAATGTAAGAATCTACTGATAAGCAACATACACATAGCTAATTGTAAATTGTTTGTCAGTCACACTAACGTAAACTGTAAGCGTAAAGGCAAAATAAAAATTCACTTATAATTATTAACAATTATATGTGAAATGCATTACATGTGTAGTGTAATATAAAAGTTGTAATTGTAATATTGTAAATAATTGCGTTTTTGTGAAGTGTTTTCATGTGTAGGTTCATATGTGGACATTTTACTGTTTACAATTTTGCTCAGTTTAGTTGGCAAAGACGACAAGATCTATAAAATTGAAAAGAGGAAAATCAACATGGAATAAAAACTCAAGAACCCTTCAAACATCAATTTTATTGTTTAATATGCAGATGCTCAACCTATTTTGCTATGCTCTATGTTTGAATATTCTTGTTTACTTGTCATTGTCATCGTAAACCTAACCGTTCCACTCAAAGATAACCTATAAAATCGAAATCTAAACAACATTGGATTCATCAAACAAAATAGAACAACTTTTTATTTTTTCAAGTATACAAAATCCGTTTAAGCTACTATATGCTATGTACTACCTAATTACAACTTTACTTACGATTAAGAGAGATACAACCGTGTCGATTCTTCACCTGAATTACTTCATCAATTTTAAATAAGAAAGATATTCTTATCTGATAAAAGGCGCCTTGAAAATCAAAAACGCATCAGATGCAACAAAACTTAATCGAGTTGTAAAACGCATTATGAAATTGGTCCTTTGCATTTAAATAGTTCTGAAAAATTTCAAAACTTAAAAAATACAAAAATCTGTCATTTATTTTTTGACAATACTAATAGCGAGCCAACACTAATTTTAGATAGACATACCTACATACATATGCTAAAAATTCCATAAGAAGTGATGTTGATATTATTATCATTATCATAGAGCATAACGACTAAAGCACAACGTCGAGACATCATTATGAATTCCTTGCCAAAAACCCACAGGAAGACGAAAAAGTTGAAACATAGTTTTCGCTACGGAACAGATTTACTACGTATTAGTACAGTAAACAAACAAAATCTTACATTCGTTGAGTAATCTGCCTAGCTTGGCCTAGCTTGAAATAACTAACTTAACTTTTAACTCTCGCTTAATCTAATGAGATAAAATCCTCTTGGATGAATTATAATAACCCACGAATTTCTACATTGGATCTTTTACTCTGACAAACTATCAACTTTGTATAATGACTCCTGTGCTGTGCAACTTTAATAACAAACCTTATAGTTGCATAATGTGCATTATTACTACTTACAACTTACCTTAAATTCTAAACCAAATTAACAGTATATAATATGTCCTAGGCGGCTAGTCGTACAGTAACACCATTCAAAGGGGTCTCAATTTTAAATATTTTACTTTTCAAACAAAACCAAGTAAATAAGGTAAGAAAAATTTGTGAATGCATAATTTTTAGTCAATTTTGGCATCTGGTTTTGCAATATTCGATTATAGTGCATTTGCAGATTAATTTGCCTTTTTCAATTTATTTCTTCATTATACAAAGTAGGTTATTTTTTGCTCCATTTTCGGTATTTTTGTATTACTCATCCTGTCGTACTTTATTTCTGTGTGAGTGTAAAATTTTTTGGGACACCTACTGTTAGTATTTAAACTTGTCCTGTGAATAATTAAAGCTGCTTTCTTAAAAACATAATGAATGGGAGAACTTGCCTATGTGGTATAGCTCGCCTGTGACATATTTGTATATGCCTAATAATTTTGGCATTTAAGCCAGACAGTAGACGCTTGCATATAAAATATTGTGGACTTGCATCAAATGCAGCTTTTGGTTTTTAGAGCAGAATAACTGAATAAGACGTTTCTTGTTTTTTGCAAGAGAAGTTAGACACACAATGTTGTTCCTAATTTATAATACGCAGCTCACTTTGACTTTACTACTTACATCTATGCTAGCCAACTCTCAGACAACTATGTATCTACAATCTACAACTTTAAATAAAACCATATATCATCACCACCTTATTATCAACATGAATTTTTAATGAAAACGAAAGTTGAGTGAAGTGAATCATCTTGACTCGACTATTTTGGCATCGCTTATGTTTAGTCTCACTAGTAAGTAAACTATCTAACAGAACATTCATAAAATAAAACAACCTTTTATATAACACTTATAAATACATCTACTTAAAAGTAAGTGCAATGCATTATGTAACTTTGGCATTGTATCTGGTGCATAATTTTATACTCAACAAGTTTTAATGACTTTTTATTATAATCTCACCACACTGCACTGCAGTACCAGTACACTACTGTAAAAGTGAAATAACATAAATTGTGAAGACTTTAAAAATGTAACGTTAACTGTTAACCTGATTTTATTTTCACAGTTCACTCCACACAAAAACAACTTTGTCGCATTTTGTCATCCCATTATGAATGGCAAAGGTAAACCGTTATATAATTATTAGTGCTAAGCTATTACCTAAGCTATGAAATATTATCTAGCATTTTTTTGCATGTAGGAATTAATTATCAGAGCTTATATAGATATATGAGTTTGACATAACGCATGCACTCATACATACAATAGATATTTATTTTAAAAATTTAATTTATAGTGTAGTAGAACAGTAGATTGTTGTATTTATGTATTGTGGAGTTGCTATGCTAGTTGGGGTTCCCATCCCATGGCAAACCACACTATATAAAAGTTCACATAGATTCTTTTTCCTTGAAGCGACCTTAGAAGATAGAATTGAAAATGACCTGGAATACACCCACTCAGGTATGTCAATATAATCTATCTGTGTAATTATCATGCTAATTCGCAAGTGTTGTACCCACCACATAAAGAATACTCAAAATAAATCACATCACCAGATCCTTTACGTA
>JAQFYC010007351.1:0-10613 GCA_034694165.1 Tomocerus mixtus
ACAGATGACAAAATACTTCTACAGTCCTTTGATTACATTCGATCTCTACCCGGGAAAAAAGTTCGGTCCAAATTGGCCATCGCTTTCAACTTCTGGTTACAAGTAGAGCCTGAGATTTTGGAAAAAGTTTGCGATATTCTCGACCTTCTGCACAATGCATCTCTTTTGTAAGAATTTATTATTAAATACAATGTACTATACTACGTATTACAATGGAAATGTTTATGTCTAATATAAATTCGGAAATTCTTTCATTTTTATGAAGATATTTCTGATCTCCTGTCAAATTATTTGAAATGTTTACAGACTTGATGACATTGAGGATGGAAGTGAATTGCGGAGAGGACAACCCCTTGCCCATGCAATATTCGGAGTTCCGCAAACCATAAACGCTGCTAATTATGTTTATTTCATAGCATTGGAAAGGATTCTCGCTCTAAATCATCCCAAAGCTGTTGGAGTTTTCGCTGAACAATTACTGGAGCTACATCAAGGACAAGGAATGGAGATATTTTGGCGCGACACATTTCAGTGTCCTACTGAAGATCAATACAGGGACACCATTGTCAAAAGTAAAAATATATACCTATAAATGATAAATACAATTTATTTTGTACACTGATTTTTACTGTGACACGAAGACAGTTTAATCAGTTTATACATATATTTGAAATCTAATAAACTTAAAAAAGGGAAAAAACATTAAAATAATATTTACATTAGGAGAAAGAATTTAAGGGATAGGGAACCGAACCAACCCTTAAAGAAACTTAAATTTCCTAACGGAAATCCACAATGAAATATGAATGAAACTTTGTCTGATTGAATTTATGTCTTTAATCACTTCCCTAACTTTAGGGCGTTCCAACTATTTTGAATTTTGCGTTCAGAGTTTTCCGATCACAATAGAGCAATTTCTACGGAAGATTTCGTCATAATGTGAATGTCTGAATGTGACATTTAATTTTGTGTCTATATTTGTTTTCAATTTTAGAAACAGCTGGACTATTTATGCTGGCTATAAAATTGCTCCAGTTATTTAGTAATGACACAAAAGACTTCACAAAAGTAATTTCATTGATCGGACTCTTTTTTCAAGTTCGGGATGATTATGCTAATCTTACCATGGCTGAGGTACGTAAACTATTTTGCTGCAAAGCTATTTTAGCAGTGGTTTGTTTTGTATAAAGATTTTATCTCTATAAAATGATATTCTAATTTTTGATTCATTTCTGTTGTTTTTTAGTATTCTGACAATAAAACCTTTTGTGAAGATCTGACGGAGGGTAAATTCAGTTTCCCTATAATCCACGCTATTCACCAACATCCAGAAAACACTCAACTCTCTTCCATTCTAAAACAACGCACAAAAAATGTAGATTTGAAAAAATATTTCGTTTCTCTACTGGAGAAATCCGGGTCATTGGCATACACCGAAGCAACCCTGAAAGAACTGGAGCAGGAAATCCGTGAGGAAATATCTGCTTTAGGAGGAAATGCATATCTCGAATCAATTCTCGATGAACTGGCTAATATGCCCCTCCCTTCAGCGCTTTCAACCCTTCCTGGAAAAAATGGCGATTTTTTGTCAGTTATTGTTACGAATGGGTCCATGGGTCTCTGAATAGCGTCAATTTATGTCATATTTGAATTTGAACATTATAAAATAACTAAACAACAAAATAATGATGAAATGAAATTATGTAAATAATTAGTAAAGGTTCTGGATACAAAACAGCAAATTGTAAATTCTCTTGTTGAAATTCTATTAACATAATTCTGCGTGCCGACACACGAAATAGGTACCCCTATTTTTAAATGTAAACTCGTAGATAAGTTGTTAAATCCCATTCCTATAAGTACAATTTTATCATAAAGCAAAAACGCTGTAAACATAAGCATAATGACAATTATTTTAATCCAACATTTTATATCTAATCTGTAGCGGATGCTTTCCATAAAACTTTGTTTAATGACCGAAAATTTTCGTAGAGAATATAATTTTAGTAAGCTCACCATTAATTGCAAAGGCTGGAATTACCTGACTATATTGTGGAAACAGAAATTAGCTCAAATTAAAAATTAATGTAGGTACCTTATCCGTAATCCTATAAAAAAATGAAAATTGTGCTTTATAGACGATCATAATTATCTTCATCTTCACAGTAAAATTAACTTCAAGTTCCGCTGCCCAAACCTTGCCGTGCTCAACCAGTTCAACTCAAACTCAACTCTTGTTGACATTCAGAATAATAGCCCAACTACAAATAAAACAAATGAAATTCAAAACCAAGTTACTACAGATAAACATAAACAAGTATTACAACCGAATTCACTAGACTATACGCAACTAGGCTATCAGTTTAGAAATAGAGTAAGAATAACATTTGTGCTTAGATACTCTTTGCTTTAAATGTTGGGGTAAACCTGACTTTGGTTAAATAATCCAAAAAATTAATCTTAGTTAGCATAAAAAAATTGACGCGCCATCTTTTTACCTTTATGGTACATATTCCAGGATGCCATTCAAAATTCCGAATATTTTATTAAGTAATTTTTGCACACGTACAGTTTCATGAGCTTTGAATTAGAATTATAATCATGTTTAATTATGCTTAAATTTAAATCTTTGCTCATGCACTCGCAAAAATGATTTTCTACGGCAATTAATTAATTAATGAATTCCTGCAAGTCGTGCAAGTAGTCCACATCGGCTTAGCAGTTTGAAAATAGCATGTATGTACGTATTGATTTATTAGTTCTTTTAGGTGACCCCCATAGAACACAATCATGAATTGAAACGAATAATTACATAAATGTAACATAAGAACCGCTATACACGTACATTGCAGATTACATAAAATGATTACGTAACAAAATGGATAAATTTTGCATTAGGTTTTTACCAATCCAATAACTCTAGAAACAGTTTACGACTTTGTAAACATCACATTACATAGTTAACTTAATAATATCGCTTATGCTAAGGATAGTGAGTTTTACATATTATTGTCCCTATTGACATCGAATTTACATATATCTTTCAACAACAAATTTCTTAATCCTTGAAATATTTAACTTCACATGATCTGTTACATTATTACCAGAAATATCTAATTCTTTCATATATGTGTATAAAATATTCTTACGTACGTCTGTCTTAATAGACCAAAAGTTACCCGCATTACACAGACGAGGAGTAGCAAGCTTAAACTGTTAAACTATTTAGCATGTATACGGTGCTGTGTGTTTGGAGGAGGCTGTGCTTTCAATTAGTTATATCTTAAGATATCACGTTTATTACACATTATTACAAGCTTACATTTACGAAACATTTCCAGTAGACTGTTCATTAGGATCAAGTTGATTCAGAGCGTTTATCGTGTAGAAAGGTCTTCATCAAACACAGAGAGGTAGATCAGCGGATATAGCACATTATGTGAGATATCTTGAAAAGTTTGTATTTGTATCAGCTTCTTCACCGCCTTCCTTCTGTCTACAGCTATACACATCTTCAATTCAATTGCCAGACAAGTTACACGCACAAACCACTAAACAAAGTTAGGTAGGTTATCTTGAAGCCTTCCGTAAATGCCAACTTATGCGGAATCAGGTTGCATTAAAAATTCCTCGTCCTTTTTCCATGCGGTTTTCCAGAAATACTGACGATTTTTCAAAAGCAAGTCACTGCCGCTTTTCAGGATTAGTTTTTTTTTGGATAGCACGTTGCCCAAAGAATACACAGATATCAAAATATCTATCTAACACCAACAGTTAAGCACAAAATTTTCTAACTATTACTCAGACAAGCACCTACACACAACCTCCTAAAATCAGTTTGATCTCGCTACTCTAGCAGTTTTCAAATTAAAATACGACCCTCCGAAAAATTAAAAAGCCATTATCCCTTTTCATGAACATTTAAGTGTCAAAAAAACCTAAAATTCGTTCAGTCTAGACTCATATTTATATAAACAAGGTAACGGCAGTTGTCTACAAGTTCTTTATTTTGCATATAAAAATGTATTCTTTATTTATCAGCTATAATATTAAGTACATCTTACTTGTAACATATGATATGGGAATAAAATATTACATTATCTCCTATTAACCTAAACTTACTTATAACAATAGGTAAAGTACTACATATTATACTTAAATGCAAGCTAAATTCTTACATAGTAAATACATTCTACAGTAGTGTCCCACTCAATATAGCGATACAAATAATATTTCAATATTTCTCAATAATTCCCTTAGTTTACGTAAATTGACCCAATACCAAAAATAACCTGATAGGAATGGCCTAAATAATAATCCTAAATAATTGTAAAGAGGAATAAGAAGTAATATTTAGTATTTAGCCCGACTTGGGGCTTATAATTTAGTAACTTCAATTAGTTACATTAGGTTTCTTAAACTCAGCTTAATTAATTCCATTTAAAAGTATTTTTTCTGCTTTCGCCAAATATTTTACATATAATTATTTCCCGAACGAAAAAATTTATTATTGAAAATATTTTACAATATTTCCATTTTATTTGCGTTGTTTACAGATTCAACTCTCGCATCAATACAAATAATTGTATCAACGTTTAATTAATTGATTTTAAACATTATGTTTCTGCTTCCTCGTCAAAATTTTCAAATCTAAATATTTTCTCGTGCCATAACTTATGCAATATCAAAATATTTTACAGTATTTCATTCAAGTTCATATGAAGTTTGAAACTACGTTAGTTTAGAAGTGATCCAGCCGAGTAAATATAGAGATATGTTTCTACGGAGTGAAAAACAATGTTTATTAAAATAATTTTATTAGCGTTTCCGCTTTATTTGGATTGGTATAACCAATATTGCAATCTCTTGAAATGATAAGTCAAAAACCAAAGTTGAGAATGTCCAAGTAATTAAGGACGCGTCAAAGGCATTGGGGGACACGGAGTCAAGTAGCCACCGACTGAAGGTGACAGTTTTGACAGTTTTGACAGTTTTGACTGCTTGGACACAGTTTCTCATTTCTTAAACTAGACGCAACTAAATTTGAAATGTAAAATGCCATTTTCCCATTTAAACTTTTCAAATACCGAGTAGACGAAAATGCAGTGTCGTTTTACCATTTAAAATCGTTGAAGTCAATAGTTGGCGCAAAATATTCTTTCTGCCAAAAATAGCTAAATTTGATTTTTGTTATTTGCCTAGGGAACCTTTTAAAATGTTAGATAGGAGTAAATAGTCAAAATATATTCTTGAAATCTCTTTCAATATACCGAGACGACATTTTAATTGACATTTATGACAGAAAAATTATTTTAAATTCTTTCAAAAAATACCTACTAGTATAGTAATACACATTGTAGGATCGTTTGGTAAAGGGCCGTTTGGGAAAAGTTCAGTTGTGCCTATTTTGGTCCTTAGGGTCCGTTTGGAAAAAACTAAAAAACATATATTAAAATGTATGTCTTTAGTTTAGATCTTTTTCATAAGTACGCGTGCTACAACGCGATGTGTTACTACAGTGCCTTTCATTCACCAATGTGCAAAATATGAATCGAGATTCACGCCCAAAAGTTATCCGACATACGCGTGGTCTCCAATACGCATGCGCGCTGCGTGCTTTATAGCATGGTTTAGCCTTTTTTGGTACGTCGGATAACTTTTTGGGGGCGAATCTCGATTCATATTTTGCACATCGTTAGCTGACAGGCACTGTAAGTATAATAATGTACTGGTAACATTTTTATAGGATAGAAAATGGAAGGTATGTAAAGGCTAGGAGTATGTTAATTTAAATAAGCCTACACTTATTGCCAAAAGAACAAAAGTTAAGGAAATATAATATCACGAATTTCACCATGTGACAATAAATTAAAACACGCCGTAAGAAGGCTTAAAGGGTACAAGTTTTTCCCTGATTCAAAATGAATATTTTCTATGTAATTCTACACAATTTTATTCAAACTCGATTTCAAAGATAATATTAACAATTATAAATGACCAGCGAAGCACGTTTTTGGTCAAATCTCACAGTGCCCCAATTAGTTGGGGCATTGTGGGAAAGCAAAATTTATCCTTGCATTGAAATACGTTAACACAATTCAAAAGGGTTGAATGGTTTAAAAGCTACAAAGAAAAATACAGATGTACCCCCATGTACCCCTTGAGATGGTCAGATTTGGACCATTTTCATTCCGGTTAGTCCTGTTATATCAATGAACATTTGTATGCCAAGTTTGGTTGAAATCCGTCCACTACTTTAAACGTTGTTTTGTATACGCACGGACAGACGGACTGACATTACGAAAGCATAATATCCAACTTCGCTGGTAATAAAGATTAGTATTGTTTACTACCAAGCAAAATATATGAACACTACATTTGGTTTGCCAAATTGGTTTCTGCCAAACGGCTCTTGCCAAACTGACCGACAATCAAATAAAGTTGTTAACACTCTCCACATCTTTAACCCAAAAGTTCATGGAATACAATATTATGATCAACAGGTTGAAGAGTACTTCCAACAACGTATTCAAGGAGGGGAGGAACAGGCCTCAAAGGATCAAACTCTACTTTGAAGTTTTGGAATAAACGTGCTACGAAAAGAAATAGTTCAGCTCTTGCAAAACTTTCTCCTGGACAACTTCTGCGGCCAACACCAAAGGGAACTAACGCTGGATGGCGAATTAGTTCCTTTCCGTCTTCAGTGAGGAACCGAACAGGATTGAAGATTTCTGGATTATCCCAAACTTCAGGGTCATGCATAATTCCATATTGATTTGGGACAATCATAGTTCCTTTGGGTATTCTGTAGCCATGAAAATCGAAATTTTTATTAGCTTCGTGAAAAAGTCCCAGAGGGGTTATGGAAGAGAAACGCAGGACTTCTTGAATCACAGCTTCGACGTATGGGAGTCTAGAAATAGCAAAACAAATGTTTGTTGTTCATTTGTAATGTAACTAAATATAATATTATTACGGGTTTTCAAACAAACTTATTACAATTTACCTTGTTTTGTCATGTAATGATATGGATCGTCCACTTGACAATTTAAACTGACGTATAGCGTCAATCAACTTTCTCTGTTCTTCTGGAAAATGGGCCAAAAGGAAAATGCACCAATGAATAGTTGTTGACACCGAATCTGTGCCACCCAAGAACAGATGAAATAGACTGTATTCCAAATTCCTCTCTACAAATATGAATGTTGGTCAATTCTGTTTAATCTTCGGAAACATACAACATAAAAATAATTTTAACCGCATAATAGTTAAATATTTGTAGTTAAATCTTCACTATGTGCATCAGTAGGGTGTAATAGCGTTATTATGTACACTGCTATTCACATTTAAAAACTATCACGAATTATTAATCAGTTATCATACACTTTAAATCTTATAAAATATTAAACTGCGAAAACTAAGTAGATTACAAAATTTAACACTTATATTTAATAGGAACTCAAAATAATTTTCGTTGACTAAAATATTAAACTTACCTTGCCTTAAATATATTATAATTCTCCTAAAGTATATAGTGTATTAATTAACCTCGGAAATGGGAAGCCTTAACAACTACTTATTTTCCCTAAACTTTTGATTAAAATTCCTAAAACTCCGTCCAAACAGTCATAAAAGCACGAGCGTCCTTTACCTTTTCCATTGGTAGCTTGTGTCTAAATTGACTGTCAACTGTCAACTAGTGTAGTGTCAACATGCAAATAAACTGAAAATACTAATACAATATAATTTCAATTACATTTTTTTTTGCAGCGGAAATTGTTTTTAAAAATTGATTAAAGGAGAAATGTAATTTTTAAAGGCCATTAGTTAAATGTAATTTCATATGGAATATGTGTACAGAACCCCCTAATTAAATGTCATTTCTAAGCCAGCAGAATAGGGTCCCAACTAAATCGCCCAACCTCCTCACGTCACAATCAAAAGTTTCCCAAAGATATCCCATGTTATTATAGCATTTAAAAATTTTGCGGGCGGTGGCCATAACTTGGTGGGGATGTAGTCGATTCACTCAATCTTCTGAAACATTACTTCCACGGGATACGCAGCAACTAAATCCGGGTTTGAGTTATCGTGACTTTCGTAATGACGGACGGACATACCATTCTTATAGTGGGTTCTGAAACACGTAATGAATATCTCACCTCCTGTTGCACCGTAAAACGACGATCTTGGGTCCGTCGTACTTTTGATTTTCTTGAGGTAAGAATCGATGTAATCTCTTTGAATTCCTTCTACGTATGTTTCCTTGTGCTCCTTCACTATATTTCTCATAAACTCAACAATGGGCAGCACATCTTTTCGAAATGCAGTGTAGCCTGACAGTTTTGGAAACATTTTTGAAAATGTTGGGAACAACAAAAGAAATCCATGGACAACAGGATTATCGGCCATGCTGTAATTATATTCAATTGAATAATTAAAATTTCTGCCATTATATGTAGAAGGGTACATATGAGTAACATTAAAAGGTTGTGGGACACATACCCATTCACGTGCTTTATCATTTTTCTGAAATATGTATCGCCTAACGAATATCGTTTTCCAGCGATGATGACCCAAAGAGAATTTATTGTTGAAAGATTACACAAGCTTCGTGTATTGATTGGAACTCCACAACTTTTCTTTATTTCTTTCATTAATTCCACAATCTCTTGCAACACAAGTTTTTCTTTATTGTCCCCATCTCGAAGTTGAGAATTAATGTAAGAGAAGGCAAATCGACGTTGCTCCTGCCACGTTGGCCCAGATGTAAAACCTATTCCTGCAAAGGATATAGCTGGTAATTTTGTTGGAAACGTTGCCACCCATTTTATTTGTAGAAACTATAATTCACAAAACATATTCATCGATCAATGTTAAATGCAAAACCTCGAAGGATTCCAGTTCCCTCTTCAGCAAGGTGCCAAAAATGTGGTCTTGCATTGGTGCTAGATAAATTAAACATTTCTCTGAGGAGTTTATATTCGTTGACGAATATAGTTCTGCAAATTGAATACAAAAAAATCAAATTCAACAACATTAACTTTGTATGACGAAAATATAAAGAACGTTTAGTTTTATGTGTCAATTATACCTTTTAGTTCCCAAATCAATTGCAATGATGTCTCCATATTTTTTTCTCAGTTTCATTACACTTTTGAATGGTTCCACCCCAATTTGCAAAAGGTTACCAAATATTGGCCATGTAAAAGGCCCTAAGGAAATTATAATCAGTTCCAATTTTTAGAGAAGTAATTATTAGTTTAAATAGTAATTGAAAATTAGTCGGTGATGTATTTCGCAATGAAATTGTTGAAACCGATTTTTAAATGTTTGCCATATTATTATAAAATTAAGAAATTAATTAAACTCAACCTGGTGGAAATTTTTTAGGTCTTCTCCTACTATAAAGTGCGACTACTACAAAGGCTGCCCAAATGGAGAAAATACTGAAGAACGTTTCGAAAAGCATATTTTTGTAAAAAATGTGCTTTGGGTCTCACTTTTACAATTTAATTTTATTGGTATACTACCAGTTGAAAGTACACTCAAGTATCAAGGAAACAAAACGATAAAGTTTTATGTTTTTTGAGGTTTTGGGAGGTATCGGAAATGATCTTTATAACAACCTTCCCTTCCACACAACATGGATCAACTGCAGACAGTGCAAAGAGTGCAAACACATACTTGATAGATTCCTATTGCTTGTATCTACGCATAGTATAGTGTGGGGTGTTCGGATAATTCGTCTAAATTTAACTCGCCAATTTGCCAAAATAAAACTCGTCAGGTTAGTGGTAAAAAATTATGTTTAAGGAATAAATGAATAAGTTTGTGAATATTACTGACAATATAAGCGCATTTAGATGTAATATTTCATTTAAACGTACAACATGTTCATTTAAACATTTTTATCATAACGGGCGAATTTTACTTTGGCAAGTGGACGAGTTGGCATAGTACGTATCCACCAAGATACAAAATAAACCATGGCAAATACGGACATAGTGAGTGGTTCGTAGCGAAAATGGCAAAACATTTGCAATCTCACACGGTAAAATACGTTTTTGGTCAAATCGAACATTGCCATAATAAGTTGGGGGATTGTGAGAAAGTATTTATCCTTGTATTGAATTCCCTTAACACAATTCAAAAAGGTCGAACGGTTTAAAAGTTACACAGTTGGGTAAGTGGGTATCGGATGCCTGACAACTTATGGTTTCGGCTTTGGGGGTATTTCGCGTCGGATGCCGGATAAATTCGGCTTGCCTGCTCAAAGCAAGAACAGACACAAACCTATCGAATGAATATTGACAAAAGTATATCAATCAGTTACCCGCGGACCAAAACGTCCCATTTTGTAATCACTGCAATCCAAGTACCCATGCTATTGATATGTGAATAAAGAAAGTTGACCCCTTACAGTACAGATGGACAGGGTAATTGGTATAATGCGGCAGGCAAGCGACTTTTTCATTGAAACCGAATTGAATGAAACTTCAGACAGTCGCAATTATAACATGTAGCGTTCATTTAGCTATTTTGAAATTTTGACAAACCTTATGTAACCAATTCTATTGGAGGTCAAAGTTGGTCAAAAATGAACTTCGGTA
>JAQFYC010007352.1:0-10611 GCA_034694165.1 Tomocerus mixtus
AGTTTTGAGTGTAAACTATAAGTACACTAAAGTATCATATTTATTGATAATTATTTGGGCCGTTGTCACTACAATATACTATTAATTAGATGACATCCTCTGCTGAAGCACTAATTTCCATTTCTAAAGATCCTTTACATATAATTGCATGTTTAAATTTGAAATGTTAAAAGTTTTGTCTTATAACGGTATTTAAAAACAGAACTATAGATTTAAACCTAGTGTGTACAACGCAGAAACATTAAACAGCATTTTGTACTCTAAATGTCGTATAATATAATAAATGCAATCCAAAAACAAATTTGTATTCAACAGAATATATTTTATTAAGCATACTGTGGTAGTAGTTTTTCAATTACTTTTCTAACCCAAGACTAAAGATATTCAATATTATAAACATTAATAGATAATAAAGTATATAATTAATAGCACACACTCTTGTCAAAAAGCAGTGACAAATGTCTTCATATTATACCTAATGAAGTTAATGAAAATTAAAACATGTTTCTGGAATTACACTGTGTACTACCTATATTATTTTAAAAATAGGCATCTGGAGATAGGGCAGTTGTGCAAACGTTGTGCATGATGACCATTCTACAGCAAGCATACGGAGTGTGCTGGCTTAGTACTTCCTCTATGAAATTAGGCTTAAAGAATACCCGAAAGACTGGGAATGGTCAATTGTATAAGGCCACAATGTTGTAATCAAAAATTGTCGTATTGGTGTTTCATGTGGCTACAAATTAATTTAATTAATTTACATTCCTACTATGCTATTCCAATAATAAAATAAAATAATATACCTACCTATATAAAAACTTGGGGCACTGTGCTTCAATTTTCAATGCTTGGCTATTCTTAAGTATGAGCGTCTTTGTTCTTGTGTACAAATTGTAAATAGGAGAGAGAAATAAAAACACTTTGCATCGTCAATTGTAATTGTTTTTATCGTTAATCGTCGGACACCAATATAATTGAACTAGATGAAGTTGACTAACATTTAACTGTCCAAATTGAACATTGTGCAGTGCAATATGGATGGCGATAAGAACTTGGTATCGATATTTCATCAGCTTTTTGCAGCAAATCTAATAACTGAAAATGAGCTTGAAAACTCTAAAGATGTAAGTACAACGTATATATTTATATTTTATTTATCATTTATACATTTTTATTCAATTCAATAGTTATAAAGTATGTATGTTAAAAACTAAATTGTAACGTCATTACTGTGTCTTTGTGACAAACTTCAGTTGTCAGTTGTTTGAAGTCAGTGTATATAATAAATGTATATTTTCCTAGACAATTTTGGATAACTTTTTGATTATTGACAATTGATAGTTTATTTTGCATTTACAATTTTCAGAAGTCAGCTCACATGCAAAAGGCAGAAATATTTGATCTTATGGTTAAAAATGATCTGGTGATCGGTACCAGGATGCTTTCGGTAGTCAAATCAACTCTGGATGAATTACAAGATTTCGACAAACAATCAAGATCGCCCGGCGTGTCAGAAGAGAGAGCAAGTTGCCATAACCCTTTGCAAATCGACACGGTAAGACTACAAATATATAAGAAATACGAAACATAACTTGTATAAGGGTAATCAGCCTGTCTCACAGATAAAAATAATGTAGGTCGCTGTTAGCAAAATAATGTAATTACCTGCTATTAAAAATATCGAATTTAAATGTAGTCAGTAGTGGACAGTGGAGATTTGAAACTTGATGTGTCACATGTCTAAGTAAAACATGATTCCACTTCCAGCCTGTAACAGATATTAAGTTATAAAAGTATATAAAAGTAACTGAAACTATTCATCGCTTAATTATTTATAATATGTTATCCGTAATTAGGTTATTCTGGAAGTATATCGGTTTCTCAGTCTCAAAGATATCAAAAACTGTCGCCTGGTTTGCCAAAAATGGGACTTCGTTGCTGAATCTTTGCTGAAAAAGCGTGTGATGGTCAATTTTGGTCCCCGGTCTGTACGACTGGCTGCGAATGGAAGTGAGAAGATGTACAAGTTTTTAGAAGACTTTTCTCCCTTTAAGTCAAAGCTTTCCCTTGAGAATTTTCGATTTTCTGGCAAGACTTGGTCAATAACGTGGGTGTCCAAGTTCTTTCAGGAATACGGAAAGAATGTTGACCAACTAATTTGGGACTCTATGTTCTTACAGAATGAAAAGGGAATAAAGCTAAACGACTTGGACATTAGTCACTGGTTGTTGGATACAAAAATTACTAAACTTAGTGTGGATTGTAGTTCAGGTACTAAAGTTAGCCTCCGATTAGACAAATTTCCGTCCATTGACGATTTGTCTTTGACCAACTGCAACATAGTGATTGTTGAGAATGCACGTCGAATAGATCTCTCTCGAATTAAGCTTCACAATGTTGTGTTTTTCGAACACGAAAAGGAAAGGGAAGCCTGCCGTTTTAACGATTACATCGATTTCAGTAAAACCAAGCGAATTGACCTTCTTTGGAACAGAAAAAAAACAAGCTGTCCAGCAGTGGATTTGGCAGAAGCTGTCAATCTGGACTCCCTTGCATTAGGTGGAATTATCTTAGAGAATTGGCCACTCTCAAAAAATTCCTCGAAAGAACTAAAGATGTACAATAATCTGTTAGAGAAGACGAATAAGAATATTAAGGAATTTGATTTTAGTTGTATAGTGTTGCCATTAGATTTGTTTACCCTGCCTGACACATTAGAGAAACTGCACATAGCCCATGTGGGCCATTCAAGTGTTTTATGTTCTGGGCCCATCAATCTTCCGAATTTGAAATATTTGTATGTTCGTAAGGCTAAAGAATTGCATTTTCTCTCCCACTTTGCCAATTGTGTAAATCTGACTGACGTTGAAATTGGCAAAAATTCAGCATTTGCACAGAAACTCATAGTAAACTTGGATCAGCTACCACGAAGTGTCAAAAATCTGAAGATAGAAGGACGTGAAATAATCACTGGATCGATATCGTTGGATACCCTTATTTTAAATAACTGTCCATTGGCCAATGTGTTTAATATTTTGCTGAAAAACACACCAGAAATACTAATTGTTAGACTGTCTCATAGCTTAGAGGATAAGATTGCCAATACAAATGATCTAATTGTCCAGATTATACAATTCAGAAGCCATCCAACTTTTATTGGGCCGCTAGACTGGCAGAAGCTAGAAGTGGAAAGTGGCAGCTTGAGATTGGGTTATTATATTGATCGGCAGGCAAGTTATTACCGTTTTGAAGATCAATGGGGAATCGCTATGAGTTGCAGTGACTTTGAAAAGTTAGCTAGGAAAGCTGATTAGTGTTCTCTTGTTACAAAACCCATATTTTCAGAATTTACCTCTGCAATTATCTAAATGTCACTATTTTCTACTCCAGAGACGCCAGGTTTTCAGCGTTCGTAATTGTAATTCTGTTGATGGGGTGCGATTGTGAATTAAATAATAATTGAACACTCGAATAAAGTTTTTCACTTTTATACAATTCGTTTGTTACAATTTATTGCGTAGAAAACTGCTGTAGTACATTTAACACTATCATATTATTATACATTTCATTTTTAACACTTCCATATTCAACTGCCAGTCTATAAAATTTAGATTAAATAATTTTAAAGTTAAATACTACGTGCACAGAGAAAGCATATTTATTATTAGGAAAATGGTTATAGAATATTATACCTGGTTAGAATTTTGTTAATTGAAAAATATTACTTTGACAAACTATTGGGCACGGCCTGGAACGTAAATGACACATTCCTTGGTAAATTCAATAGCAAAATGAATATGTTTAAAATGTGATTTGACCAACTGAAAAGTTTTGGCCGGTTTACCGCATTCCCTACATTTGAATTTGAGAAGGGTAGAATGTCGATAAATCTCATGCCTTCTCAGACTATAAGGAGTGGTACATGCATAATCACATTTATTGCATTTAAAAGGTTTCTCACCCGTGTGAATTCTAAAATGTCCTTCCAAATGGATTCTGGAAGAAAATAGCTTACCACAAACCGAACAGGGGAACTGTTTTTTCCCTTTTGGTTGAACTTGAATATCCGGGTTAGTTATACCAACAGCGACAGAAATTTTTAATGGATCTACAGCTTTAGACAAAGTAGAAATTTTGGGCCTGACTATCTTTTTTCTCCCATGATGGCAACTATAATGAGACACTAAAAATACTTGACAAGCGAAAGATTTTTTGCAAATTATGCATTTATATGATTCCTTCCTTCGTCTTTCTATTGTGGATTGAATGTCACCCTCGGGAATGGAAGTTATACTCTGCAATTCGTTAATGTTCATACTTTTTGAATGTTTTTTTAAATGTCTTTCCAAACACATTTTTCTTACAAATCTTTCAGGGCAGAATTCGCACTTGTGACGCCGTTCCGCTGTGTGATTTCTAAAGTGCCTGGATAAACTTTCTTTGCTTACAAACGTTTCAAAGCATATTGAGCATTTAAATTGTAAATCGTTATTATGAATAGTTTGCAAATGCAACTTTAAGGTATCGGTGCAGCTGAACAATTTTTCACAAAAGTAACACGAAGGTCTTTCCGTTCCAGTAGATTTTTGCGGATAACTCTTGGAGGAACGTTTCCTAAGTTTCATTCGAGGTTTCCTGGTTCTGCATGGCATTTTTCGGATTTGGAAATCAGGATCGAATGCTTCCTCTGATTTTTGACGAGAAGAACAATTATTGGACGGAGTTGTCGATGACGTAATTTGAAATATTTCTGATTCACTGTGACATAGGAATAAAATAATTATAAATTCTGTCAACTCAACAGTCGTCAAAAATAGATAAAAAATAATAAATAATACCACCTTTGGTTGATCAATAGTGGATCATCGTATTCAATATTGAACGAATTGACACTTTGGTCGATCTCTTGTTTGGAACAACTGGTCTTGCACGTCAATTTTATACCTGTTGGAAAAACAAAACAAAACACTTTAGAAAACAATATTTTTTAAGAAAACTAACGTTTTATATTCAAATGGAATTATTTGGTCTGTGATTATCTTCATAAAGATTGAAAAATTAAATTACGTTCTAATTTTACGAAAGGTAGAAGGTTGTGCTTCTTTTTAGCTTCCCCAGAACGTGTTAACTCTCCCCCTGAATGTATTTGCGTATTTTGGTGGCTGGAAACGGTAGTTGGAGAACAGGAAATATTTTCCAAGGTCGGGTTCTCAGAATCACCCATTCCACACGCTTCGTCATAATAATTATCAACAGTGCCTGCATTTTCAGTGTTGTCCGTTTTGATGTTAACAATAACAATATTGTCACTCTCATCAGGAATAATCAATGGGTCCACTATGACATTCTGCTCTTGTTCCAAGCTAATATTTTCAACAATTGGAGGTTCTTCTTCTACCGAAATTTGAAAATGTTGAACGGGGGGTGCATTTCCATGAATAACAGCGGATGTGGGACATTGTAGACTGGAAACCTTCGACAGTGTTAGATTCTTTCCACAAATTACGACATTTTCGCTGCTTTCCTGTATATTGGCACGTCGTTGAAGGATTTCCAAGGAAAATGTAAATATGTGCTCGGAAACTGCCTTTTGGAAAACTTCTAATTTTTCAGTGAGATCCCCAAGTTGAGTAGCTGATTCAAAACAACGATTACAGAAATGGGAGTGGGGGTCGTTCCCTTTATTAATGTTATTGGTAATTGCTGAATGTAAGTATTTGCAGCAAAGTGCGTATATTTTGGAAGACTTTTTTACAGCCTTTCGCAAACAGTTATCAAATTCGTTGAAACAAATCAAACAAGTAGAGTGACTTAAGTATTCTTCCGTTTCGTTACTAGTAGTGTTGAAATACATTTTTCTAATGTTATTTATTAATAATTAATAGTACAGTTAAAAGTTTACTTCAGTTTTAACATAACAGTTTATGAAAGTTGTTATTAACTGCAAAATCTGCAAAAATGGAGCAATATTGAAACTGAACATCCATCGCGCCAAATAATTCCAATGCTTGCTTGCCTGCTTTCATTTAGCTCAATAGAATACACAGTTCCATATTGACTGATTTCTCATTTTAAACATTATTATTTCAATCGAAATGATACTCTAATGATAAAGTATAATAATATACTGAGGGCGAGTGTATGAAATGAATATTTCATGCTTTAACTTGAAAGGATGAAATATTTTCAGCCTTTAACAATTAACAAATCACTTAATGAAACGTTGTATAATTGTATATATATATTATATTTTGCAAATTGACTTAAAAGTGATAGTAATTAACATTTTATTACATTTAATTAATAAATCACATCATGCTACACACATTTATAAATGTTTCGCATTTTTCTGAAACGCATTCACTAATAAAATTGCGTTTTGCGCGCTAACATATTCTTCACGTAAATGAAGGAGAAAATCATATTGTACACGGCAGCAATTCCAACGGCTACAAGAAACCCTAATCGTATATCAATATCCATATCGGTGGATTTGCACAAAGGAACTATGAAGCTGGCAATGAATGCAATATTTAGCAAGATTTGAATAAGTGCTTTTATCCGAAGGAAAATCGCTTGCTTGCTTTCTGTCATGTCCTCCATCTGGAAAAAGTGAGAAAGAATATTTAATTTACAATTTGTATCTCAAAAACTGATGAAAGATAACTCAACACCAAAAATACAGCAGTATATTTATATCCGAAATACAATTAGAATACAATCTTTTATAAATATAAATTGTTATGTATAATCGCGGAATGAGCATAAAAATGGATTTTTGAGTTTCTGACTAAATAATTACTAATTAATGAAATGATTGAATTCTTTCTAAAGCCCGCATTTTTGATTTGGCATGATTAGTGTCTCTTTTTGTTAATATCTACTTTATAATAATATATAAATTTTAAGAACAATTGTACTATATACAAATATAAACGCATTAGTGTAACGCTCATGTGGCTGAAAAACAATAATGAAAAGAAATTGTAAAAAAGTGCAGTAATAGTATATACATCAAGAGTTTTTATTACCTTTAGCCTGTTAAATGCTTCCCTTGTAACTATTAGAATTGCAGCAGCAGAAACAGCAGCAACAGCGCAACCCAAATCCCAATCGAAGCTTTTGTAGTGTAGAAAATCCGGGGATATAGTTGTTGTTGTCCTTCCTGTGGAAGTTGTCGTCGTGGAAGGAGGGGGATCACAGTCCCAGTAATAGCCGCCACCCCAGAATTGTCTATCGTTTACTTTTACGATATATAAAGACGAAAATATAACAACTGCCAGCAAAGCGATCTACAAATTATGTAGGTACAAAATTATTGATCTTAAATTAATTTCTGTGGATTTGTTGGGGAAATATTAGATGTGTCCTAGACACAGACACCCAAACAGACATTGGGCCCACGTGGGATTTTATTCAAGTTCTTCAGGAAGACGGTCATATTTATCCACATTAAAATACACCAATTCATTGTAATTTCCTATACTTTATTATTTTCGTAATTATTCCGTGGTGATTTTAAAAGCATTTATTTTAATAAATATACTTGAAAAAGTAGAAAAATGAAACGTTACATTCATATAATGTATTAGTTGTATGTATCTGATATTTTTGCTTAAATATAATTAAATATCTATACACTACACAACTGTAAATTGCACAATCTTTTGTTATCACAATATGGATTAGTCAGCCACCTTTACTACCAATGCCAAGTTAGAATATTTTGGATACAATATAATATACACACATATGGCAGGATTAACATAAATCTTTGTAATTACTAATTAAATAGTGACCGTAATGGTTCCTGCATGTAAATATTGTTAAGTTGTTATTAATAAAATTATAAATATTTGTGTTTAAAATGCAAATGATTTAATTTACCTGGTTAAGCAGTTCAAAAATAATATAAATAGCAGAAACGTCCTCCATTGCAGCTCTGTTTGATATTTAAATTGCGGTGTCCAATAGCCAAGTGTCCTGCCTGATATAAGTTGTAAAAAGTAGTTACAATAATTATACGGAATATATTAGATGAGCACGAGCAGAATTCACCATACCACAAAATAATAATCCAAATCCTGATTTTGCTGAACACAGAGGTAATGAATGCAATACTATTATTGAAAGAGCTTTCCGTATGAGTAGTCAAAATGACAATGAAATTGCTTATCATTATCAGTGAGATAAGTTTGCGTGTGCTTGATATTGATATTGCAAATATTTTTAATCTAATAACCCCTTCACCTAGTTTGTAAGGATAACAAACCCATTTATTTTCAAACAGATGCAATTTATTGCATAATACTGGTCTTGGAAGTCTAATAATTAATATGTTATGTACACAGAGTTCTGGCACTTTTACATATCATGTAAAATTGCATTTGTACAAGTCCCTTAATAAAATGTGGGGTAATTTAATTAAAATGGATAATTAAGGTGTATTAATTCACCTATAGATTTTTAATTTTGAAACTGGAATTTTAAAATGTTGACTACGTACAACAACATTCATTTTTGTCCAAATCATTGTGCTTAAAATTTTTTCTGTAATTATATTAAACAGGAGAGTTTAGCATGTTTCTTTGTAATGGGGCAATTAATAAATTAGTGTCCCATTATTTGTTATTAGTTTGACTGAATTTAGTAATTGACTGATATTGTCGCATACGAAATCTATTAATATATTGTATTGGCATAGGCCTAGGCATTAAATATTAAAGAGTAAATAATAAATACAAATGTAAGCTTTTACAAATAACACTGATGTAGCCATAAGCACGTCGGCGAATTAAAATAGAGTAAGAATTTGCCGGTATTGAAGGGATAGTGTACAGAAAAAAAGCTTCCATATTCTCATGCGGCGGGCTGGCTGGTGATGACTATTATGGCTAGGAAGCTTTTTACACAGCATGGCATCCGTGCTTATGGACGAAGTCTGAAGTCTATCAGAATCACATTTCTGATCGAGATATTAGGTTTTAGTATGAAGCGTGTGCATTCTAATAACCTACATACATATTTACACACAAATCAGTAGGAGGTTGAGGTTTGAAGGATTTTGCGATAATTTGCATGTGGTATTTCTGCTTTATTAGTTGCTTAATACATAGTAGTACTTTTTGGTATATTATATTATACTTGTATATTTGTATATTTTTGCTTGCTTTATTCTAATATAATTGTAAATGCATATTATTTCAGTTAGTCATTCATTTTGCTGGCATTTAATAGAAAACTAAAAAAAAGGAATCAAGCAATTTAGTTTACAACGTAGGTAACGAAATGAATTTCATCATCCAGCTAATAATTAAAATAATATAATATTTCTCCGTCAGCCCATAATCATTTCGTCACCAAACAATTATAAAATTTTTTTAATCTTTGTATCACCAAAAATTGTTCTCCCATCTACGGCTTTCCTGATTGGTCTGCCCCATCTTGGCAATAATAAAATATACACATTGTTTCTGTAGACACTATTTCTACTTTCATAACCATTATAACAAAAATGATTAACGCTAACATAAGTCACATTTTATAATTATTATGTGTGCACACACAAAATGACAAAGTCAAAGATAGTTTGTAGTAATAGTAGTAGTTAGTTTATTAATCAATCTTAAGCGTATTGTTACAATTTACAATGTTCTGTTCGCATTCAGCGGTTTGATACAAAATTAAAATAAGTCATTTTAGCAGTAATTCTCGTCAGCTTCGTCTTACTAATAGAAAGATTAAATTAAATTAAGAATATTTAAATTGAGTTCCCAACCAAACAATACGAATCCCTGCGATCAAAAATTACCTCATTAATCGTCGAACATGGAACACATAGTTTGTACATAAATATAATACACTGCACCGTGTTAACCTATGCAAAGTATGCATTCGATTGAATTTTGAGTCTTTTTTTTTAGTTTTACTTTACAGTTTTTTCAAACACGGCTCCACGGGCCAGAACGGAGTAAGAATGCACCTCTTGTTCTTATGGCCAAGGGAAGTGCCTGTGTACACCCACTATGCTGGTAAATTGGTAGTTAAAGTCATTATTATTGCTCTTCAACTGTCTTGCAATCCATATTAGATATAGGTGGTTAATTACACAGCAAGAATTGTTTTACAAAATGGCCGCCAAAAATTAAAATGCTATCTAAATATTTTATAAATAAATCAAAATATTTATTTACTTAATTAATTTGGTAATAGTTTTTTTTCACACTTTCAGAATGTTTTAAAAGGATGGTAGAATCAAGGAAAATAGACGTGTATGCATGTATTATGTACTTGCTATAGTATAAGTTCTACGTATATAGTAGAATTTTAATATACCTGGGTAGAATTACAATTTCAAAATTTTTTATTTTGCACTAATAAGCGTTTCATAACTAATTAATAAAGAAGCCTGAAAACAAAATTATGCCTTGCAATTGGAAAGCATACCAATTAGTAGTAAGTATCCTTTAGTATAATAATCATTATCATAGGAATAGAAGATTGTAGTAAGCTAACCTGTTTCATTACCAGAGAAGCTGGATATGCTTTCGTACAGTCAGTCCGTCCGTCCGTCTGTCCGTCCGTCTGTCCGTCCGTATACAAAATAAC
>JAQFYC010007353.1:0-10610 GCA_034694165.1 Tomocerus mixtus
ACATATGTTTTTCATTTTATACCTTTTCACATACATGATGTTGTCATCAACTTGGGCGACGAAATTAAGGTACTTTTTCTAAGCGAAATTATTTTTAACGATACATTTGCAGTAATTATTTATATCTCTATATAATATATTTATATTGCACATTTTTCATAGGAAACATGAAATGAATATTCGTGAGCACGTTAAGGGATATACCATTCTCCAACTGATGAACACTTACTTTAACCAATCTATATTCTCGTTAATGCTACCAGCATTGACAGCTTCCTTTGCGCTGTTCACATTAATAGGAACATTCGGAGCTCTACGATTTCGTTCTAAAATTGCACTTACCGTTTACATCATGTTTGTTCGGATTGGTTTACTTACATTTTTGTTTGTTTTACTAATTCTGTTAAACGCGGCTAAAGTATTTGATGGTTCTCAAAAGTACTTGCAAACAATTCAACACTCAAGGGCACCGATTATATTACGGAAAAGAATCAGATATCTTCGTATTTTTGGATTGCGGATGGGGTTGTTGAGAAGTATTAGATATTTTTCAGTGTTCATGTTCATAAACGTTATTGTCAATACTCTTATATCCTTGCTTGTTGCCTTTCCAGCTTAAAATGTTTTGCACCTTCTTACGGATCAATAAAGAATTTATTTAGGCCGATAACGAGTAATAAGTGTACTTTCTGTGCTAATCTACTTACACTAATTTCCTGCTTTAACAATATTTAACCGTTTTTATTTATGTGGCATAATTTATCAACCGTTGTCAAATACTCATTTAAGAGCGAATTTCATGAGAATGTAACAGAAAAGACGGCTAGAAAATCCAGCTTTGGTTCTGCGAACTTCGGCAATTCAAGGTCCGCATTCGATTTCTTCCAAGCTGCCCGGGACCGGAAAATTAGAAACCTGCCCGCTTCCCGGGACCTACTGTCCCGGGAAGCTTTTGAGTCAAAATACCTTCCCGCTGCCCGGAACCGTGTCGGGACCAGGACCCAAATTTTTCACTCATTTTTCACTAATTTTTCATTTTTCATTTCACCTTCTTAAAATACATTATCAAAGCTGCCCGCTACCCGGACAAAAATGCTTAAATCTGCCCGCTACCCGGACAAAAATGCTTAAATCTGCCCGCTACCCGGACAAAAATGCTTAAATCTGCCCGCTTCCCGGACCATAATGGTTATATCTGCCCGCTTCCCGGACAAAAAAAGCTGCCCGCTTCCCGGGACCTTCGGTCCCAGGATGGTCCCAAGCAGGTCGTGCCTGCCTGCCCGGGGCCTAGGGTCCCGCGGTCCCGAAGAAATCGAATGCGCGAAAGGTGTTATTTTCAATCCATTATCAGTTTTAGCGGCATCGGGCTGAGTGGATTCGGTTGCATTATCAAAAATCTAAGAAAAAACGTTCACTACAAAAATGCATTATTAAATAAAATATCGAATAATAATATGCTTTTAATATACATAATTAATGAAGGAATCCATGTATGGAGCCAGGTACTCGAGAAATTCATAAAGGCATCTTTGAAGTTATTAAACAGGATGGTAATTTTTCAAAGTTCGAAATTGAGTGTTTATGTGAGATATTAAAAATGTATTCAATGTTTGTTTAGCGTTCCTCGTTCCTGTTAACGAAAACATCTGCCCTTTGGATGACGCAATGCTGTGTTGTCTCAATTGATGACATAATATAGGGTATGCGATATGCGATGGGATGAACACATTAAATTTGAATTATTGGTTGACAAAACGTGATATTCTATTTATATGATAATTGTGTAGTGAAAGCCACCTAATTACTTAGGTAAATATAAAGTCTCAAGAGACAGGTTTGCCAAAAACATATTAATATTCATTACTAGTAGTTAGCGTATTGATGTTGATAACATCATTATTGGCTGCCAGACAGGGTATATTTTGTTGCCAACTCGTTAACTAAAATAACATTAATTCATACTTTGGACCAAGAATATTTGGATATGACGATGAAAAGAGGGGCCATTATTGATCTTGTGAGATGACACGTTAGGAAATTTCAGAAATTTTAAATGTGCTATACCAAAATGCTAGGTCTACGTTCTCGAAAATTAATTTCATAAAGGATATTACAATTATAAAGGACACCAGTGAAATCGAAATGGTTAGATGTATGCTATGTTACCATTTCCATTACAGAGCATTCCAAAATCCCTTTCAGTATTTCATATTGCTATGAAGTTTTGCTAGTTAGTTTTTGTCAAAAATTATAGCTAAGACAATTAATTGTCGTTAGTAAGTCAAGGGTTAATTATTTTACATCTACGATTGCTTTGAGGTGGAATAATAAGATATTTATCATGTTGAACTTAATTTTAAGTATATTCTCAAGCGCACTTCACAACGCATGAAGGAAATTGAAGATGAAGTGAAGGTTTATGCGCTATGGGACAAATCAAAGTTTCAGTTAAAATAAGATGAAATTGTAGACTAGTGATGATCTACGAATATGTGAAAAGTTATGCAAGAAATTGAAATTGGAGAAAAGGTAAATAACATCAAGTTGGGCTTTAGAATTAGGAGTAAGTTTAATAAATCGGAAAGTAATCGGTCATTATTATTATAACAGCTTACAAATAAATTGCTACAGCAAGTGAAGTAAAATTACAATTCAGGAGTATTATAATCTACAATTAATTAATCATCACTACATCAGAAATCATTTAGAATCATTTAGAAATCAGAAATATTTTACGCATGTTAACGTAAATAGTTTTAGATTATAAATTCAGGAAATTTGGAGACATAAATCCTACAAGCTAGTAGGATAATTAATTTAGGTTGCGTAAATTCATTTACATCTACTTATGTTTAGTATTCTTACATCTACATAAAACATAAAATCTTTGACTCATGAATAGTAATGTAATATGATTCATACGCATTGTTAAATTTTATTTTTGCTATTATTATTAATAAACATATTGTAGTACCTACTTGCATTATGAAACTTACATTAAACCGAAAATCCGCCATAATATGCGAAAATGACAAATTAGGCGGACATACAGATAATACACACAGTACTAAATTGCCAAGACAGACGGGTTGGGCAACAAGCCTTTTCGGCGAACATGGTAAATTGAATGTTAGATATTATAGATGATAATAGGTATAATCTAATTATATTGAATTGTTCCATGTAGTAATATATCAATGTATTTTTCTGATAGTGTAACAACCTCTTTGAGGGTAATATCTGTGCTAATGAATAAATAATGCATACAATGTTAAGAGTAGGCGGACAAAAGCAAACCCAATGATAAAATTACACATACACTAAACACTGCATAGAAATTACATCACATACACTATATTTACCAACAGGACTCCTGTTCAACTAATAAAATTATAACTTAATAAAGGTGTTAATTTACAGAAAAATTCTTCCATTTTCTCCGATTGCTAATTATTTTTATTAATCATTCGTATTTTATGTATTATAATGTAGATAATCAAGAAAAATACAGAACTTCGTGAACATCAAAACCAAATTGACCACCAGAAACTATAATATCAAGAACAACGTTATAAAAGCTTGTAAATTTTATGGGAAAGATTTTGAAAGCTTCAGATATTTATAAAAACCCTTGAAGGCATTATTTTCATTGAAGCTCACTAAGTTATCATTTTCTAAACTTAGAACAAAGGTCATTGAAAATGTCTTCTTCTATAGCAGTAGCACTTCCATTCTGAACCCGATAATATTTGGACACCCGGTCTACGTAGCCATTGCGAATAGCTGTTTCCACTTCGGATTCCCCATCATTTACTATGTTAGTTTTGAGCGCATTAGAAACTTGTCTCCATTTCAAACGACCTACAACTATTGTGGTAATATTACCTTTGTTGCTTAATTTGATTAAATTCATTAGGTTGTCACAGTTTACTTCATACAACCATTCATCAACTATTAGGGTGTCAACTTGGAAACAAGAGAGTTTAGCATACAATTGAGATTGCGATGAAATATTGTGTGGATACACAGAACTACTTAGATAGACAGTATTTACTGTACCGATGGGTTCATAGCGGAATATGTCTTCGCATGTCAACATATTGTACAATTTGCATTTGATTTTCATATCCTGAATTTTTTCAGGCAGAAAGAAAGCATCAAATAGAATACGGCCTTTGAAGTCAATGTCATTCAAGTTGGGTGCATTGAAATAAGAAATGAAAGAAAGGTCCATTGTATTTCGAACTTCCAAGATAGATAAACGTGGAAGGTCAATCTTATCATTGGCATTGATGCTGGGTTTGAAATTAGAGTAATCTATGCTCAGTTTCTCAATTGTTTGGGGTAAGCAGAATAAATCAATTTTACATTCTGCAATTGTCATTTCTTTTACTGCGAATAGTTTCATTGCCTTCATTAAAGTCATTCCCTGAACGTTAAATTTCTTTAGTTTCCAGTTTGCTTCCTTCCAATCGACTACTGTCACACTACCTAGTGAAAGTGTATCCATGCAAACTGAGTTTCCCAAATTGATCGATAATTTTGTATGTTTTTCTGAGTTGCAACCTGAGTACGACAAAGAGCATAACTGATTTGGACAAACGCATTTCACAGGATATGAAAAGCAGCAATTCAGAAGGAGCTGTTCAATGCTCCCAAAACTCAGCAATTCGTTAACCGATATTTCTTCCACGTTTTCTCCATTCCGGATAAACAATATCTCCGTCAAAGATATATTTCTAATAGAAAGCCCACCAAAAGAATGCTTTGAAATTAAGTTCACGGAACATCGGGTCATATCCAGGATATCTAATTTACAAGATGCAAGTTTTTCAATACATACTGCTTGTTTTCGTAATATAAGTCTGGTGACGTTATGTGGAATACAAGAACTTATATCATTCCCCGCAATTAGACCATTTTCGTGTGAGAGGCTCACGCTATCTAATATCAATTCCATCACGTTCTTTGGCAATGCAATTGCTGAATCAATTATGCATTCAGTTAACTCTATTTTGTTGATGACCTCGTCAAACCGTAATCGGATAAAATCATTTGTCGATGTGACTGTTAGAAAAGGGTCATCATATGATTGAAGGGAATAATTATTAGTCAAAGGTAGATTAATAATTTTCAAAAAATTTCCAACGTTTTCAGATGAATGTGGAGCGAATAAGGTTTTCCTGGAATTTAGAAGTATTTCCACTCCGTGCTTGTATCCTAATCTCATTTGTATCATCAGCAGCTGGCCTGCAATCATATCTTTAGTCAATCTTGCATTTAGGCCGAGGATTCCCATTTGAACTGATGTCATTGGGATTTTCCACATATCCATCTTCTTTTCATTCTCAGGGATAATTGCGCTGTTATACAAATCCTCTAAAATAGAAGCCGCGTCTTCCAGATTTCCATTGTTTTGAAGGCAAATGGCGTAGTTGTATCTTGATATATCTAGATTGAGAGCGTCGTCAATGTATTTAGCTAATTGGGTCGCCTCTTCGAATCGATTCTCTTTTATCAACCTCTTCAACTGAGCCTGATCCAACAATTCCGCTTTTATTATGGGATATTCACTTTGCAAGTCTTTGGATGCATATTTGGTAAAAGGGACAAATTTATAGTCCAAAAATCCGTTGCATGAGAAAATCTTCCTTAGGGTTTCCTCTTTCGTTGCTGCTCCTTTGTATCTGATAACTTGTTGAAGTAGTCGGTGAATGCTCACTATGTATTCCTGTGAGGCGTCGCTTTCTCCGTCGTCCTCTAATTCTCTTTTCTCTATCAATGAATATTTGCTCAGTAAGTTGATAGCAGCCTTAATTTCATTGTTTTGTAAGTGTAAAACTGTTTTTAAAAATTCCCCCTGAATATTATCAGGACGAACGTACCCAAAAATCATTAGCACGTTACATGCTTCCTCGCCGTAATTTTCCTTTTTGATTGCCTCTAAAGCCACGCTTATATTTCTACTAATAGTTTTTTCATAGGCGTCGAATTCCAACTCGAAAATATTTCCAAGGTCACACTTTTTTGTGTCGTAAATGTATTTCTGAATTTTCATTTTGGTGTCAATTAATGTAGCTACAGCTAATTGCAGTGCCAATGGGAGGTTACCAAGAAGGTAGGACAATTCTTTCAATTGACTTCCGGTAAAATCTATTTCACCCGTTAATTTTTCTTCGAGAAATTGTAAACTTTCGTCTTCGCCGAAGATGTCCAGTGGAAAATCTGTTATTTTACCAAAACCGATATTACGAATTCCCCAATCCTGGCTTCTTGATGTAATCAAACAGTATAAATTGGCTTTGCGTTTGGGTAAGATGCTTATGAGACCGTCTTTTCCTTTGTAGTTCTCAGCATTATCGTATACCAAAAGGCATTTTGAAGGTGCCAATATTTCGTAGCATTTTCTTGAATAATCAGTAATGTAAACCATTTCGTTTGTACGTTTTACTTCCAGATCTTCTGCAAGTGTTTTGAAGGATTTAAGCAAACTGCCTTCGCCACAGTCAATCCAAATAATGTGATTGTATTCTTGCTCATAGTGATGGGCGTACCATGTGGCAGTTAATGTTTTTCCCACACCGCCCATCCCTGACAACTTTGCAGCGGCAGTCGACTCACATATCACAGTCATCCTGTTTTCGTCTGATAAAATGCGGTTGTGAAGTTCTTCAACTAGCAATTGACCATTTAACCTTCTTTGGTGCAAAGACTTGATTAGAATTTTGTCTTCAGGCCACCATTTACTTGGTAATATGTTAGGAATCGAAGCCGATATTAATGTGTCTGAGTGAGTGTACGATCCTGTTAATGGAGAAAAATGAAACAATTATCCCGGAATTCAAAATAATATTTAATTATCTACAATATTTTTAAGAAACTAAAAGACAAATTGGTTTTTGAATAGACCTAAATTTAACCTGCTTATACTTTTTTCAATTATTAAGAGGGAACATAGTTCGCTCTTTATGAGAAGAGTAGGCTCTGTCTGTCTATCTGTCCTCTACACTGAGGTTCCGAAATAGACGGTTTTTTATTTTTCGGGTTAACAATGTTAACCCGAAAAATAAATTTAACTGTTAACTTAACATTGATTCCTACCAAGTTTGACATGTAGAAAAAAAAAACAAAAAAAACTTGACAAAAAAACTCCTGGATCACTCATTCTACCCGGGTGTTACAAAAATACCCGCTTTTAGGGTTAATATTGATTCCTACCAAGTTTAACATGTAGAACTCGAATTTTTATACAAAAAATTCCCGGGTCACTCATTTTACCCGGGTTTTACAAAAATACCCATTGTTTGGATTAAAATTAAACCCTACATATTTAGGGATTTTACATTTTTCCATTATTAAGTACGTGTCTCCTTTACACGAAAATCGAAAGTCGGTCTGTCCGTAGTACATGCTCCCTCCTTGTTACATTCGTTTAAAACGGTTTATTTGTCATGAAAGTTTCTAGTCTCGTGCCAACTTTGTTGTACTACAGCTAAAACATTTTCAATGAGCACAACATTGATCCATTTTTTGAAGCACCATTTTTAAACAGACATGGCTTCTTTAAAATAATTTACACAAATAATACACAAATTAATACCTTTTGCATTATTAATTAGGGTGTTGCACTTAATGTACCTGAAATACCAGCGAGGAATCACCTAAATAGGGTCAACAAACATTTTCCTGTGGGAATATTTTCCTCTGATTTCAGGTACACTATAGTTTACGAATGCCCTAATTTAAAAGGCTAAATAAAAATTAGCAACGAACTCAATATTTGAGTTTTCAAATACTTTTTAAGTTTTCGAAAAATATAATAGATTCAATAGTCTTTGTGGATTGAAAATTGGAATTGAAATTTATTTTTGTGGAAAGATTCTTACCACATTTGACCGTTTGGCATCCTTCCTTTATATCCGCTCCTTTTGATTCAATAACTAAATCTTTGGTATATGTATTTAAGTGTCTTAGCACTTCATGCTTCCTCTGTTTAATTTCGATATCACTTATGGATAACAAATATGGATAAGACATACAACATTTAGCAAGCTCGCTGCATTTTCCAAACCGGGAGTAACTTTCATAGTTTTTCGGATTAAAAAAACTGTCGTAGTCGTGAAGAAAACGTAGAAAACCAAATTCTGCCTCGCGGTTACTTTTTAGAACATAATAATAATCTTTGTCGACTTTGTATCCGATCTTATCAAACAAGTCTGATGTTTTTATCTTTTTCCGCTTTTGTTTTCCATCTTTAGTGTACCTGTAGCGCAAAGAGTGTGGATTGGTGGAAGGCCCTTGATAAATAGCTGTGAGGATGTAGGAAATCTTTTTCTCATTTTGACTTTCATCTCGAATAAGATTTTCAAACGATTCAAGTATTTCTTTATTTGCATTATCCAAATAGTTGAAAAATCTTTGTACTGTGTCCTCTGCCAATTTTGACATTGCTCCTGTTGGGGACTCTAACTCTTCATCTGTGACAACATTTGAAAATTGACATTCATAGCTTCTAAATAGCAAAATCGCAGCCGTGGTTACAATTTCGGAAAGTGTGTGGTAGTACGACAATGGAAATGCATCTGCTATTTTCTTTTGAATACGCCTCAAGCACTTTTCATTTTTATAGTTCACAGCTTCTTTGGCAATAGACCCAGTGAAATCACCTCCCGTCTTTGCAATTGAATGACCAGCCAAAGGAATAAAAGCAGCTGGGGACGCCAATACACCTCCCAGAGCTTTTCCACCGTGTTCTAATAGTTTAGTTACTCTTGTTTCCTTCACTTTTGTTTTCTCGTCTGGAGATATTGCCTTGTGAGCATCTTTTATTGTCTTGAGAAAATATTCTGCTAAATAAAAGCAAAAATTCAGTTCACGTTCCAGGACACTTTTCTTTTCTGATTCCATGCTCGACCGCCACAAAACTCAATTACACTCTAGAACTATAATTTTCAAAATGCGTGCTTTACATATTTTATTTGCTAATTGACTAATCTGATTAATTTGTTGATACTTAAAAACTCACGGTCAATTACACAGAATATTTATATTGTGATGTCTAGTTTAGTGTTTTGCATGTGATGCATAAGATTCCAAAAACACGAATACATACGAATAATATGTATTGCCCTGTAGACTTTGCAATGACTGAGTCCTAAAAGTATATATTATGTGGCACTCCGGCTGGCTGGCCTTGATGTTCCATTCTCAATTCTCAGAAGAGGTGATCAGTCAGTATGACTAATCTTGCAGTATGCAATGTTTTATTGGCTATACAAGCTAGTCTGCTATCTGCTATCTATACATTATATATAATACATATTACTCAGAAGAAGCTGCTGCTCACAGGATGCTAAGAAACCACACGAAATAGGCAACCAATATATTTAATATATAATATTTGGAGAGGACAGTGTTCCTTACAGCTATGAATTCATATCAATACAATTAAATGCAAGTGAAATGCTTATTATGCGATTATGCCAATTACTTAATCTAGAATACTCTTTCTGTATGTTCCATGTTAGCTAGAGGCACACCACATCCAAATACTAACATTTAAAATTGCAATTTCGCGACCAGGCAAATCTAAATAATTTTGTACGAAACCCCTAATTTACAAAATTAATGAGCCTTAATGACCCTTTAAAAATTCACCAAAAATAGATAAATAATAATAAAAATAAATCCTTGAACTCGTGAACCCTAGATATCGTTCCCAGGGATTTAATTTTCCTTTGGGGGAATTCTTGATGTGAGGGTATGTATTTATTTTGGGAATAATCGGTGAGGTATATAAATGTGATTGCAAGCAATATCGCTCAGTCCTCCCAGACTGGAATAAATCATTACTTTGCAAGTTTACGGATTACTATGTATGTATGTAATGTAATTTGCTTCCCTCCATTTAAAACCTTTATTTTAACAGGATATAATTTAGCAGTAGAAGCTCTAGTTCTATCGCTCTGTAATAAATGTTCTATATACGACAACATACTTACAAGAATTAAACCTAAATACTTAAAATTAAACTCTCTACCTTTTCATTACTAAAATTAACGCCATTATAATTTCTCTCACTTACTATATGGTCATGAACTTAGTTTCACCTGCACTAACAACAATTTTTTCATTACACTATTTATTTAGTAGTCATAAATTATAATTAATCTTAGCAATACTGTTATTTAAACCGGTATCTTCGCATCAAATTAATAAATCATCATCAGCATAAAGCATAGATTGTAATATTTAGAAGTCACTTTATATTGTAACATATACCGGACTTCCATTTTCAAATTAAATACCTAAACTTGAACCGGATTAAATTTTGGCATTTTTACAAACAATTTACGTCAGAAATATGATATAACAAGAAGGAAAGTTTGAGATAATGCATTAATTGTAATTCTTGATTTATTGAATGTTGAGTACACATACTTATTGTAGTATTTAGTATAGCAGACATCGACACGCAACACTAATCTTCTTGTTCTGTCTCATGCGAGCAGTTAGCTCCAATCAATAAAATAAGTAATAAACCGTTGTAAACGAATGTAACAAAGAGGGAACATGTACTTCCTTTAGTTGAATGTACAGGTTTTCCATGA
>JAQFYC010007354.1:0-10608 GCA_034694165.1 Tomocerus mixtus
CTTACTTAACATCTGAATTAGAAAGAAAGAATTCAACTTCAGCCAGACAAATCAAATGAAACCGTGTCTACACTCTACACATATTACAATAACCAACACCCATACAATACTTACAGCTCCGTCTATTTACCTTTATTTATTGCTTTTTCTTATAGTTTGCTAATCTAATGCCTACACACAAATATATAATAGCTTTTGCTGCTTGCTTGCATTATGCATGCAAAGTTTTTAAACATAAGTATACATGAAACTTAATACATTTTCTATATAGGCATTCCGATAACTAACCATAACTAAACAGATTATGTGGGCCAATTAGTAAATACATTTGTCATCCAGAATATTTAACGCCCTAACTTAATTAACTGGTCCTCGACTGGAAAGGTCAATCCAAATTTTATACGCTTTATAATTTCCCATAGTGTTATTACTAGTACAATTACGAATAATCATACTAAAAGTATTTTACATCCCCCTTTATGTTAATTAAGCTGGGATATCCAATATAACACACTGCTTTAGTAATTCTTTCGTAGAAATTATCAGTATAAGTATTTAGGTGTAACATATATGCATTCTAAGCGCATACAGATCCTTTTTCTATTATGCACTTACTTCAGTTTATATAGTTTATGCCTTCTACAAGTTCAACAATGCAATTCGGTAATAAAAAGTTCCGCCTCAATGAAATAGCCCAACAATTCTACTTTTCGCAAGGCAAGTTGCTTATAAATGCAGCATTAATTGTAAAAAATATCCAAATTAAAAATTTCCTATACTGATTACTGAAATTAAGTAGTATGTATGGAATAATTAACTTATTAACTAGCATGTAAGATAAATAGAATGTAATTTGAAGTGATAGCCATGCACTTATCTTATATACAAAAGACGAAACGAAGCAAAGATACGAATAGAGATGCAATTCAGATTGGAGAAAAATTCTTATGAACTCGGGTGATAAATCTCAGTTGTAGTATGTAGATAAGAACTATCAGAAATAAAATGAACAATAAATACTTATAATTACATTTCATCATCCGTGAATCTATTCGATTAGCAAGCAGAGTAACGAGATGGAGATAAAATCAGCATGTGGCTTCTATTGACTTGGCAAGAAATCAAATCCAATCCATTCACATGAAACATAACGTTAACGTATCTGTAACATACTAGGTATCCCTTAGATTTGATAGATATTTACTAGCTATGCGGGACTCCTTAAGCAATCTAGGGTTTGCCAGGCGATTATTATTATTTTATAAAAGTGTGTTTTTCATTTGGTTTCTATTACCAAAACAAAACAGAGCATGCGATGTAATGTTACACTTTTCCCTTATTACTTATGCCATATATACTACATACAAACAAGGTATTATCCAATAAAAAGATGTAAAGCCAATTTGCAAGAACTTTTTCCCAATTGCATTTATTTATTTCAAAGTTAGCTGGCTGGCCTTACGAATAAATTCATTCTTTACACTGATGTATATTTAATCATCTACTAAATCAATGTTTTTCAAAGCTAATAGGTTCTTTACATGTGCTACAACAATTAAAATGTTAATTAAGTCCTAAAACTCGTTTAATGTCCCATGTATTCATGAATGTAATATAAGAGAACAATTTTAGCATACCTATGCGTTTAAATGTATGTACCTACGAACAATATATTAATAAGATAAATGAATTACTTAAGAGTTAAATGAAAACACACTTCCTTTCAAAGCCTCAAAATTTCGCAAGATTCTCATTAGAATAATTTCCTGTGTAAGTAGAAAAATAAATTAGTTCTGCGATTTATGCACACTTCAGCTGTCAATGATCTGACATGAGTTACAATATTTATTCAGCCTCCATCTCATAACTTTTTCATTCGCACTTTATCCTATCTAAACTATCTGTGTTCCTATATACGTAAGTAATGAAAAGACAATAGACATAGTGTATAACTATGAATTATAAATTTTACTTGAGAAACACATAGTTTGTTGCGATATACAAATCGTAAATTTTGGAAGAAGTAGATGATTGAATTCAGCTGTGTGCGAATAATTTAGAGACAGATAGTTAAGGGCAATTTTAAAAAGCGTCTGTGCACTTAACCTAACTAACCAATGAAATGATAATGAATGGGTGATTGTAATATATGGGTTAGAAGGAGTAATAAGATATTACTGCGCTCTACTCATTGAATAAATAACGCACTTGCTTGCAAAGCTAACCGAAGGAAATCTGAACACATGGAGAACGTTATAATCTTAATGTTATTATAATATTATATTATTTATGCACACACATCATAGATTATTCTATATAATAAACAGATTCTATAGCATAACTTATAACACTAGTTATGTATACTTATTTAAGATAATGCTAGTGTAGAAAGAGTAATAACTACTTATGTGTACCTGAAGGAGTTAAAATCATTTTGAAGTTCGAATCTAGGAACGAACGGGATGAATAAGGTTGATACATGTATATAATGTAATATAAAACAGATATAACGCACCTATACACATAAGAGACAACATTAAAGATACAAAATACAAAGCCAATGTCGTTTTTTACAATCATTTAGGCCCATTGACCTAATTGCAAATTTTATTCTCTGAATGCTACTTCATACTTACAAATACTTATACGTAGTATTTATGTTCCTGTCCTACACATTTAGAGATACATATCTTAAGAGATCAGAGCCAGAGCAATAATTTTAATACGCTCCTGCTGCTAAAATGCTAAATGTTAAATATTCAAATGTAAATCTATAATCACAGACATTATTAGATAATGCTACAATATTAAAACAGATACCGATACATAATTAATACGCAGTGAAAATATTTTCATTTTTATTTCGAACTTCTAACTTCAAATCTAAATCTCTTAGCCTCTTAGCATAATAAGCACATAACGCAGGGAGAATATGATATGCATATCAATTTTAATATTATTATGTTACTTACTAACCCTTAGGCACATTACTTTGTACTTAACTATTAGATAACAGAATGGAGATAGACATGTTTGGCTTTGGCTTTGGTTTCTTCTCACAGAAAGAGCATTTGTAGAATTGCAAATGTGTATCGTGTTCACAACTGTTGTAGGCTGTCATGATGGACTATGACTTGTCATTTTAATGCTAAATCTAAACCGGTCTTGCCATGACTTCTTTTTATTTATTTTTTATTTTTGGCTAACAGATAGGAACAAACAGAGCTAAAGCTTCCATACTACCCACACACTATTGTAAATAGTCAACAGTTTTATCTAATTCATTTGCAATGTCATCTTAACATTTATATTTTATTAAACCATACGTTTAAGCAAAACCAAACGCGAAACTCACGATTAACAGCTTAAAAATTAGAACATGTCTTCTGTGTCCTACCTTGTCTTGTTTATCATTGCGTATACATATACAATACCCACTGCAGATTATAATTTGAGATCTGAGATGGGATGAATGATGTAACATATTTCTTAAATACTCAAAACTCCCATGGATGTCAACGTCAACCCATTGGCTCCCTAAAAGTGGACAGATGAAATAAATACTCTTAATTTGTTACGATATTCAAGATAATCAGGAATAGCACTAGATTCAGTAGTAGTTATATAAGGAACGTCTATTTGTATACTTACAATAGATACAGAAGAGATAAATACTCCAATTTCTAAAGGTTAGTTCACGTCATGTGAACATGAATGAAAACAACATGACTAATATAAAGCACATATTAAGTACAACAACATGATATTCCCTACAAGACATTACTTCATGCAGATGCAGTGTAGTAAATACTTAATATCGCAAACAGATCTAATGTCGTGTCTAGTTTCCCAGCCTACCTGCCGAGACAATTTTGACAATCATGAATTGGATATAGAAGTAGAGAAGTGGTTCATACGATGAAGTTTTGCTTATAGGATTCCCAAGCTAGGCAAAGACTGCCTTTATATATTAAATATTGGTAGGTATAAGTTCAGATACCTATACACTACATAACTATAGGATGAATGTTTGTGCATGCAAATAATACGCAAATGTAATTTTAAGCGACTAGGAAAAAATGTATTTAATACAATGTTACTTAATGTTTTAAATACTAAGATCATATTATAATATTATTTTGCATGTGAACTTTAGAGCAGTCACATCAACAGAAAACTCACCCTGCCCTGAAGGAAGGTACTTGAATAGTTTACAATATATTAACTTACATTATTGCATTACATTTACTTATTAGTTACATTTACATTACATAAGTATTACTATTACTATCTATACATTCAGTAAGTAGATTGCTACCCCACTGTGCTATCTTAAGCTAAGTAGATCCAGAGTGCATTGGAAATTCAGGTATTCTGATTTTTCTGAATTGTAAGAGTGAACATAATAATTGCTCCTATAAAAATAAAAATGTTGCATGAACTTCAGTGTGTAATGGATACATATTTTCACTATAAAGGTTACAGCAACATTACATTACATACCTTATAAGTTATAAGTAAGCATGTCTATGAGACAAAATAAATATGAAGGTAAAAAAATGTATTGAAAATAATCCATTGACTTTTAGTTTGATTTGGTAGCCTTCTTGGCACTTTGGAAGCAAGTAGCAGGTAAAAAGTTACGTTAGCATTTAGCCAAAGCCATGCCAAGTGTTTGCAGATAATAGATAATTTAGTATATTCAGATATAAAGTAATTTCTTGAAGATACAGAACAAAACACTAAAGAAAAAATGTGTATAGGTTACTTAAGTGCATACTCAAGTACAAAATAGAAAACTGGATGAACTCAATAATTCTGAATACCTAGCATTTGTAACATAAGTACACAGAGGAGAATTACGTGCAAATAAAATCTATATTAAATGACGGGTGTGGCAAAATAAAAAATTACAAATCGCAACCCAGTCAATGCTAATACATTTACAAACACTCACATACGCAACTGAACTGAGTAGTACATGTAGTTACATAGATTGACTTGCATTAAATAATATCTAATCAATAAGTAAGAGACCTGCTAGTGCGAATATGCTGTGAATGCAGTTCAGATTTATTTGCTGCATTACATTCTATAAGTATATAATGTACACAGTTCTCTTCTTTGGAATACATAACATAGCAACAATGTATATGTGTGTGCTTAAAGTGCAATAAGGCATATTTGCTGAAGTTTAACTTAATATAAATAAATATATACATTATAGAATACATCGTGCACTCCCTGGCCTGGCCTGGCTTAGTCTGAACAGAACTTGTGTGAGTATGCTTTATAGTTCACCAGGCAGGCAAGAGAATAATATATGTAATGAGCACTAGGATATGAATATGAATAAAATTTAAGATCCCAGCCTTGCTTTTTCTACATTCTGTCATTATGTCAGTCTGAGTGACTTGACTGTTAACAGGACTGTTTGTACGCTTATCATAGTATATATCTTACTCTAAGCCATACAATAGACTCTTACTTTCCTTTTGTCTTACCACACTTGGTTAAGACAATAAATTACTAAAAGTGTATTATAACTTCATAAAAGAAATAATCGACAGTAAATAAAAGTTAAACCCTTCTTTTTTTACTAACTTTTAATTATTTGAGATACATATTATTGTATTAGTAGAATAATTGTGGTTTACAGACTCACATGGCCTTTGGAATACCTAAACAAAACATACATGTCAATAAATAAAATAAATACCATCAATAAATGCGTGGATTGGTAATAAAAAATATTAATTTATGTATATTATGACTATTTATGGAAAATGCACATTACTTTCCATCTAATATTTACATGCATTTCTACAATACATATCAAGATCTTAAAATCTTCATCTAAACATGAAACTCGTTAATATACTTGATTTTACTCCAGAAGATGCAGTACAAATGATAAGAAAGTGCAATGCAAACCTATTTGAGAAAAACCATTACCGTAGAGTAAAAATTACTTAATAATCTCATGTAATTACAAGATTGGTGTTTCTTAAAGTATTGCTATGTCTAACTAATGTATGTGCTTTGTGAAGATAATATTTTGCCTACCATGGCATGCACAACTCAACTAAATATTTTCTACGTGAATTTTGGAGTAAAAACTACACGAGCAAGTTCAATTATATAGTCGGCATATTGTGTTCATGCATGTCGGAATTTTATCCTAATAACTGACCTGACCTGGCTACAGACGGTTCTTAAAGCTATGATCACCAAAAAGAAGACTATGATTCTACAGACAGTATTTCACTGTACCCAATAATTTTGCCATCAATTCACAATACATGTAGCCTACACTTTTTCTTGTAACTATTTAACTACCATATTCTTTTTGATAGATTGCAGCCTGAGTCATATTTAAATATAATAGGATCAAATAGAAGCAAAGGCGCTGTTCAATTAGCTATACATTTAATAGAGAAGATGATTCCCGTAAAAAAGCGTAGATAATTTATCGCGAGGAGCAGACAGACAATAAATCCTATGGATCTGGATCTAAAACTTCTGTAAGCGCTTTTGCGTCTGCTTTATCTCTTCTATCCTTCCCATCATCAGCTAAGGTGTAGCTGTATGATTAAATAAATTGTTGTCGATATCTATATCAATGTGTATACTCGAATTCATGCAAATCTATACTCAAAGTCATGCTTTTTCCAGTGTTCAATTATTTACATGTGTACGTGAACGTGTATGGTGTCAATCAAAGGAGATAAAACGAAATTTTTATTCTTTGCGTTTACTTATCCTTTACATATTTTATTTTACAATACATTAGCTTGTCGTTGCCTTACGTTATCTTATCCGGTTTTGATTGAGCAAAGGCAAAGGTGTAAAAATGTTTGTTCGAGGGAATGACAACGACAAGAGGATTATTTACTCATTATTTACTCATTATTTATTCATCCTTTAAAGATACATTACAGTACATTAGCTCCTACTATTACAATTACAATTACCTTAGGTAGCTAACCTAGAGATGTGGATTATGTATTGTGTACTGTGTACTATCTCATTTTCAATCAATTACTGGCTTCTACTACATATGCAAGGAAAATTAATAGATTAAACATATTCCCCATTGACATGTTTATAAATAAAGCTCATCCAATTTAGTTAATTGGGATCCTTCTCTAAAATAAATCAAGAATATCCATTAATCTCCATTCTCATTTTGTTAAGTGTGAGCGAGGGCGTTGCAAAATGGCAATCAAATCCTCTAATTCAATGAAAAGCAGGTTATTTTTTTCTCCACTCCACTCCACTCCACATACAAACAATTTACGCAGCAGATGTGTAACATTTGTTTCTAATTTTCTTCATCAGATCAAAATGCGAAAGGATGCACACAGATGCTTCTCATCAGTAGAATAAATGATAAAAACCAAATAAACATGCAGTAGTTCGTTAATTATACAAGAATCTGTACACAGTACACTGTAATGGGACTGATCTCATCACTCATGACTAGTATGAGAGAGTAATTATCATTAAAGTTTAAATCATAATATTTCTAATTAGACTACTGCCATTCCTTCGATGGGATGCCAGAGCCAGACCAGACCAGCCCCGTAGCAAAATTCAACTAGAGGCATTCCAATTGCAATTGCTTAATCTTTAATAAGTGTTTCCATCAAATGAATGACTGACTGACATCACAACACTACACAACTGACAACAATAACCTATGCACACAAACAAACGAACCGACTACATAACATACCACTATAACTACAGAGACTAGCAAAATACATAATATATCAGCTAAGTAGTAAAGTAGCAGCCGTAGCCGGCCAAAAGGTGTTTGATATGCCAAACATCACGTTTATTATTGACTATTTTTATTATTTACTTGCTGTGTACTAGTAAAGTGTAGCTTTCGTTGTTTAGACTCTAGGCAAGCGTAAGACATAAAAGTCACATCACAAAACAACACCACAGCCAAGCGAGAACATACATAAAATGAAAAATGACATGTTATGGGTTGGTAACCGTGAGCTAAACAAACTAAACACATTCTACTGTATTTTCTATGTACAAACTTCACGAAGACTTTAGATTGTATGCATTTTAGATCCCTATATGCATTACTTAAAGATATAATCCTATATAATTGTGTTCAAGTATTTAGTATAATATTGTATTACAAGTGCATGTTGATTTTTTCTTTTAAAAAATGTTTGCTCAATGATAATAAATGGTAAAACAGGAGCAAAAGTATAATAAGTAGATCTAGTTGTCCAAGAAGTGATGGGCAGTCAAAGTCGGACGACTGCAATTAGCTTAGCAGCAGCTTGCATGCTAAATTAACAAATAAAAAAATCTTTAGCACTGCCAAACCAATATACCATAGCATACCAGATTACTATATGTATGTACATAATATAATGTTGATGTACTTATAGCATGTAAGGATAGTAAGGCAATCAAATGGAGAAAAAGAAAGGTTAGAAGTTGAGAGATATTGGCATTGCACTTTGTTTTACTTTCATTTACTAAGGTTAGGTTAGGTTACCCTACAAATACAGTAACACACTAGGCTACAAGTATTACAAACAATAATATTATGATGTGAATGTTTTTATATAAATACATACGTACATAAAAAGTTATATAAGCAACACTTTGGAATTTGCTCTACATAAATGTCGGTAATTTTCTACGTTTGTGTAATTAAAAGTCAAGCCTAGCATGGCAAGCTGCTTAGTTGCAAGTTACAACTTAGGAGTGGAGGAGAGCGAACATTAGTACTTTTATAATAATACAATAGAATAGAGAATACTAATATAGACAGCCAGACACAACATAACACAACAGACATGTCGAACAAGAAAAATGATAACACACTATATAGTTAACGCATCCAAAGCATCTTATCAAAAGAAAAGTAGTATTCTTTTTTTCCATACCAGATATTGATCTTTATCTTTAGTATCGAACTACAACTGTATTTATCTCCATTTGCTATCGGCAAATTATTCAGAGCCATAATTTCATGTTATGCACCTTGCGATTCCAATAAATTGGGCCTATTTATAATGTAAATTCGTAATTAAAGCTTATTTCATAGGTGTCTCGATATTCCTAGATAAAGGCATAATGATATAAGTAGGTACTAGAGAAATGCCCATGCATTTACTTAAAATTTTAGTTATCCAATTTTAAGAACAGTAATAAGTGCTTCACATATACATAATAAGAAGCTGCACATATTTTTAGACAGACAAAATACAATAGTAACATTAACATTGTATGCATATTAAAGTTTGAAGTATGTCTAATATTTTACATAAATCGATGGAATCGAATCGATTTTCTTTTTCAATATTCATTTTTAAGCAAGCCTACAAATACAGACCTATACTAAATACATAATGTGTTATAAAAAACAAGCGTGCTGTTTATTCTGCTATATATTTGTATAAGACATTCAATACGCATAACTGAGAGGTTTCGTAATCAATAATTCAAAGAACATCCATTTTGTAACTAAAACAAATGAAAAGTACATAATCTGCAGCAGTCTGCAGAAAAAAGTTTAATATGTAAAGCTTACAATGGTGACTGGCGAGAATTATCTTTTACATGCACTCACATGTGTACTTTTAATAGTCAATTAATATTTCCAATTGCAGTGGTGTTCTACATACAACCATACTAGTCTATTTGTTATTGATATCTTGCATTTTGCATATAAATGATAACCTTGTTATCATTGCACATTTTTATTACGGATTTAATTAGCAAATCCGCCCAGAACAAGTAGGCGTAGTGCATGCACTCGGTTTGACCGGACAGTTACATACATTTCTCTGCAAATCCATTTTTACACACCATGTTACAATTTCTACAGATACTATAACACGTAACAAGATTGGCAGCTATAACTAGCTAAGCTACTGGTAGGTGCATGTAAATTTTTATATTAATATAAATAAGTAACCTAACATATAAGCATGATCTTCATTTTTGATTGTTAGCCAAATCAGAGCATCATGTATTACATATTTACATCTTGCAATTCAACGTGTGAAATAACCAGTAAATGATACGTATAAGTAGAATAAGTACCTACATACATTTTTTTATTCTTCTTTAGCAAGATTCGTATTACAAGTTCGCTTATCTGAAGGTGCAGCAATCTAAATTCTACTTTTAGCATTTAAATCCCTTGAAGCATTATTATCCTTAGGTTATAGACTGGAAGAGAAAAATGGAACTTGAGCACAAGATGATTATAATCATTAGGCTGACCGGGAATCTGCATTCTGCAATCTTATTTCATAATAGGAAAAATTTGCATTTTCTCAGATCAAGTTGAATGTCTGTGTGAAAATCTGGGCTTATTGATTAACTTAACCTACCAGACTATGTTACAGCTCTATGCATTAATTGACGGTCTCGAGTCCTGGTCTGGCCTGGGCTGCGTCTAATATCTGAAGGCACTTCTACCTGTAGTAGTAAACTTGTAGCTTCTTTCGTCAGATTCAGATTAAATGAGACATACATTATTCATTGTTTCTTAAGAAAGAAATTACATCGCTAAGGTAGGTACTTAGCTATCCTGATTGCTTCTGAGCTTAACTCATCGTA
>JAQFYC010007355.1:0-10608 GCA_034694165.1 Tomocerus mixtus
AAAATTATTATATTATAAAATCATTCTAACACAACCCGGAGAAGATTTTGCACCCCTTCTGCACTATGTGCAATGCAAGTCAAATTAATGGACAAAGGGCAATTCTTTTTAAGTGCCCACGGAACAAGATTTATACACAGCAGATAGCAGTATGGTTTGCAAATAAGGCCTTAGGTTGAACAGTTTTTAAGAACGCTTAATAAAGTTAAACAAAAACGGGGTGGTGGCAATAAAATGTTTTAATTACAATTAATGGCTAACTTAACTATGTATAACAATTATATATGCAATAACATATTAGGAATAATAGACATTAGGAAAAAATAAAGAGCTAGAAATACTAATACTGTAGAATGATATAATTTTAACCAAATTGCGGGTAAATTAATTAAATGCTGCACATAAAAAGAACTTAAGTTAATGCTACAAAATGTTTGGGCCCACTAAAATAAACGTAAATGTATAACAGAGAACAAAAATGTAAAGGAAGGAATCGTGTAGAAAAATAGTGGCTTTTTAATTTAGCTGGAATCGTCATCGTCAAAAATCGCTCTACTTTTATTTTTCCGGGGAGATGATCGTGTTTGTTGCACTTGCATTGTTCTTGTCGAAGTAGCCTGTAAGCAACAAAATTAAAATGGTTAGTAAGTAAACAAAAATGTATGCACTGCAAGAATAAAAAAAAACCATAGAAAAAATAAAGTAGAAGTCTTAGCATATCATTGTAAAAGATAGCAATATCAATCAGCGGGCGAGTCTTGTAAATATTTGACAAAAATGGTTACAAGTATCATATTCGCCTATGTTTTCAAATATATTTTTAACACTACACATTACATCACTATTGCATCCCATCAAATCAAATTTTCCGTATAGCACACTACACAGTTTTAGTTGACAATAATGGCTAATCAAAGTACCTGGACCGACGTAGACGCTCCACGGGCACCTCTCCCCCTTGGCGGAGATGAATTGGCTGCAGCTCGAGCACCTCGCCCCCTTCCTCTAGGTTTCGCAGCGGTAGAACTGTTTGTAGCACCTCCCCGGCTGCCTCTGCCCCCACGAGAACCCCGCCCTCCTCTCGCCCCTCGTCCTCTGGTACCTCTTCCACCAGACATCCCACTTGCAAAACTCGAATCATCATCGTCGTCCGAATCAATAGTCACGTCTGCAATATCGTCTTCATTTCCATTCCGTGTGAAAGAATCGTCTTCTCCCATTTCGACGTCGTCCTCCTCTTGTCGGGTCTTCTTACTTCCCTTTCTACCTTTTAGTAGTTCATAGGCCTACAAACGATCAATAGCAAATTAAGTCTTTTGTAAGAATAATCGAATTGAGATATAAATTGAAATTAAATTGGATTCTAACCTCAACACCCTCCTGTTCAGCGCGGTTTACTCTGGCTGTTCTTAAATCCTCCAAAACTTCTTCTATTTTGTCTAACGCTTCAGTATGCTCCAATAAGCCAATGTCGTCAATTTTACTTTTCAAATAGTCAATTGTTTTCTGCATATTAGAGCTATATACAAACAGAAAGATATAAAGCGAAGCCAAATACTTCTAAATCATCAACGCAATGTCATCAATAGTTGCATAGGCATCCAACAAAGTATATATACAAAATTTTTACCTATTAAATAGGGATTCAGTTTTCTAATTTTAGCTTACTCTATAATAATGCCCAGTGCATCTCTGTCATCCTTTTCCACACATTGCTTGACAGCCTCAGAGAGTCCTTTTTCAGAAAGAATTTCCAAAGTAGCCGCTTTGTCTCCCCGTTCTCTTGCTTCCTTAAAATGCGTTTCAACAATTTCCTCAACATGTTGTGTCAAATCCTGACCCTGAAAAAGATAAATGAAGTTTTAAAATACATGTCATCAATAATGCATACAAATATATATAAAACTACTTAAAAATTAAAGCATAGTTTCTTACTTCTTGGTTCATAATCATATCATTTATATCCTCAACATCAATATCACCCATTTTTTCCTTCTTTCTCCCAACAGCTTTCTTGAACATTACTATGTCATCATTTTGCACTTCAGCTGCAAACTTTTGGCTAAAGCTAGAGATCAAACAGTAAGCTTGTTAAAAGACATCACAATTGGTTCACCTTTTAAAAAAATAATCTTCGTGTTGTATTGTCATAATTTTAAACAGGACACGTTAGGTAACGTTGCAGCACCCTTTAGTGTAATAAATGATTTTCACAATATTTCGTTTTCCAAATAAAATTGAAAATTATGCCAAAGTTGGTAAGTTCTACAAAGTATCAAAAGCCGAACATACCGAACGGGACTGAATGTGTGTTCCTCGTCTTCGTAAAATACCCTGACTCGAATTAATGGCTTAATTGGCTGCTTCTCGTTGCCAGAAAGTTTCTCAGATGAGTCTATAATCATTTTTTTCACTGTCTCTGTTACGTAGTCCTCAAGATATTCCGACTTCTTTGTTTTAAATGGGACATCGGCCAGAATTTCATAAGCAAACAAGTCTTTCATCATAAATGGGCGAACGGTTTCCAACTTTTTAACTTCCATCTTGAATTCTTTTTCGTGAACATATAGAATGCCAACGTGTTTGTCCACAGATTCTCCCTGAGCTAAGGAAGTGGCCACAGGACTACCTGTAAGTACACAGAACATTGATAAATTGATAGGGACTTCAATGTCTACTACGATAGCCTATTAAGTATGTGTCCTTTTATATCCAAATAAAAAATCTACCTGTTTGAACAATGTACATAGAGCCGATGCCATCTTTCACTGGAACCTCGTCGTATTTGTGAGTAGGGCTAATCCTGCACTCATGTTCGTGACCCCAAACAACCATGTTGAACCAAGACGGAAGAAATTCCTCCGGAATGTAATTTTTCTCCCCATGTTTAACCCGATTTTGGTGAAGCGTAAATATGTTAAACCATTTGTCTTTATCTTCATCACGAAAGAAGCGCACCTAAATATCACACACGTATTCGGCCAATTAAATTATATAAATTTTTCCTAGCTTAAATGCAATTTTTCACAAAATAAAATAAAATGGACAATTAAAATAATTTACGCACCTGACCATGTCTCATCAATCGATTTAATCGTTCGTCCTTTACATTGCCCAGACCATAGAGAGCAAGAAAGGTTTTTCCTTTACGCAAACATACAGGACGAACATCAATTTGACTTAAATCACTCCATTGACCGAAATGGTTGACCAACTGAACAGCAGACAGATGATCAACAGCACTTGTTCTGTGGCTCCCTGAAAAATATTTTCATTGTTGAACGGAACCGCAAGTGTATAGCATATAATCATCAACTGAAAAGATCATTTTTGTACCAATAGGATCGTCGTGATTTCCATGAATAGTGAAAACGGGAAGCTCAATATTTATATTCGGATTTTGATAGTTAACATACGCATTATGTTCCTCCGTTTTAAAGTCCGTACGAGGATCTCCAAGATAGTCAAAGGCAACAGGTCTGTAACATAATATACACAAGTATATATTTTAGTACAGAATAAAAAACATTTTAAAGTTAAATATGTTACTGCTGGTTAAAAACTTACTTCGATCCAAGGCAATACTTTTGAAATAATTCCATAGTTCGGTGAATGCAGTCTGGTTTTGGCTTATTTTCATGAAATAAATCCCCACCGAGAAGAATAAAGTCGACATCTTCTTTTTTACCCAGCTGTAGAATTTCTTCAAACGTTGTATAGCAGTCTAGCTCTATTAAATTATTTTATATTATTGGTTATAGCAAAGCAAAGGTAGCTTTAGTCTTTCGTAACAAGTTTAAAATTGCTATTTAGGTTCTGTAATTCATTAACTCATAGAAAGCCAACAATTAGAAATTAAACAAACAAATCCAAATCAGGCAATTATGAAAGAAATTAAATGGAAAATTACCTCGTTCTTGCAAATTATCACCAAACCCCAAATGAATATCAGACGCAATTAGTATTTTGAATATATTTTCCGGCAATTGCTGTCCATCTGTGTCTGCGGGAGTAGCAGGAGGGATATTTTTACGACCTCGGCTCATGTTTGACACTGCAAGTAGGTAGGTACTTAATTTAAAATAATTGTTACCTTTTTTATACCAAATTCAATTATGAATAATAAATGAAGAACAAAACTACCTTACCTTATTACCTTACCAACTTATTTTGCGATGATTTCTTTGTTCTTGCTGTGATTTTTACTATTTTCAATGGGTAAACATTAAATTAATTGGCAATCGACAGTTAACAGTATGAGCTAAAAAACTTTATTTTCCGACACGTCGCCACTCGCCAGCCAAGCCAGTTGTCGTCAATTAGACAGATGACAGATCAATCTAATGCACCGACAACCGACTAAATGAAAAACGGAGAATAAATATTTGCCGACAGGCAACAGGACAGGAGGACGACGTGAAGAAAGATGTCCAGCCAAAAGTAATGTTACTGTTACCGCGCTTTTTAGAGCTCATTGTAGGATTCATAAAATCTTATTGAAAAGCAAGGTAACACACAGCAGCAGAATCAGCAACACGAATTTGGGTATTGAATGAAATTATTCTGCTCTGCGATAATAAAAAAGAGAATCACCATCTGTTTATTGTTGCTTAATATTAATTTGGAGATGGTATGGTGTACGTAATGTTTTTGAGGTTTCAAGAATTTTGGAATTGGTATGTAATTTAAACTATTTAAGATATATCAACCTATTTTACTGTCGCTTTTTTGATTGTCTGATTCCTTATTTTCGCAAAGGAAGTCATTATTTCTTATTCTTAAGGAATATTATATTATCCAATACCACAGCTACAGGCAGGTAATAAAGTGGCAAATGTGCCAATGAAACATAATAAGGAATAATATAATATGAGGTGGGTGAACTAGGTATGTGTATATTATGTGCATTCCTTTTTCAAATTGTAACCTTGTATATACAATAAATATTAGTAAATCATGAACTATATAATATGACAAAACCCTTTTTTAACCAGTACTGATATCAATTGAAATTGCAGGTGAATTAAGTTATCTTTATAGTAAATGGTTCAAGACTTTGGCCTTCCTTTTTTCATCAATCAAAAATGGCTGCTATTAATCGTAATAAGGTAATACATCAAAACACAAGATGAATGTACACTTGTATGATATCCACATATAGATGTATGGTGATTTACTATGCGATGATATTTATGGTCTACCTAAAATGAGATTATTATAATTAGTGAAAAGTACTAAAGGATACTGCTAATAATACTATTTATTTCCAGATTGTATCTATAATAATTCCCGCTTACAACTGTCAAAACTTCATCGGAGAGACCTTAGAGTCCATACTGTCACAATCCCTGGAATATTCTCACAATGACTTCTTAAACGTCGAAATATGTATCTATGAAGATGGAAGCACTGATGCAACTCGAAAAATTATCGCTGAAAAATGCAGGAGTCTACATGAAGCAAATTCTAAAAATTTTTGGATAAAGATTTGCCTAAATGAAAGTGGAACGTCAAGAGGAGGCATGTTTTGGAATGAATTATTTTTCTACAAAGATATATAAAGTAATGTTACGAAACTAATCAGTAATTTGGAATGTAGCTGGTTATGGACGAAACAGAGCAATTGAGGAGTCTTCTGGAGATTTTCTCTGCTTTTGTGACGGCGTGAGTAATAATTATGGCATTTGTACTATTGACATGGTGTAAGATGTTCTTTACTACATGATTTATTTTAGGATGACATAATGATGCCGAATCGCCTTGTAACACAATACAAATTAGCAATTGAGAATCTTGACGCGGTGAGATAAATAAATAATTACTATTAATATCGTTCTGCTAAAAGCTGCATCAATTAAATTACCACAATGACTTTTGATTGCTGATAGATTATAGGAAGCAAATACCGGAGATACCCAGAAGATTCTACATTAACCTACACAAAATGGGCCAACTTCCTAACTCCGTTGCAATTATATACACAAATATTTCTAACATTTGGTCCTACTCTTATAATATCAACTTGGTTCTGTCACCGGTCTGTTTACGATAATGTAAATGGAGGATTTGATGAATCCGGGATAACAATTGCTGAAGACTTGACATTTTTCAATAAACATCTGCGTGGAGGAGGAAAATTAGTAAGATCCGACGATGTGCTGATGATCTATCGTTATCACCCTTCTGCTACTACTTTTGCTATTTCCCAGTTAGTTATTACTATTTACGTAAACTATTTACTATCTCTTCTATGCCAAACTTTTGAAGTGAACGCATTTTATTATTTCCACAGAAATACTATTCGGAACATTCGAATTGGTGAACTACAAAGTCAAGTCTTGTCAAAGTGGTCCAAGTTTACTATTTGGAATGCTGGAAAACAGGGTAGAAGATTTTTTCGGTCTTTGTCCAAAGAAAACCAAGGGAAAGTGTCTAGCCTATGTGATGTCGATTTAAAGAAAATAAACCAAAATATCTACCACCCGTATCCTTTAGAAGTTAAAATACCAATTGTACATGTTACAGATGCTCAACCTCCGTTCATAATTTGCGTTAAGACTGTAAGTCGACTTCTAAGATTAATTTGTCTCAGTATCCACTAATCTGATATTAATTAAGTAATTTACCATTTATTTTTTTAAATGTTGATACATGTACATATTTTTACTTTAACATTGTATAGGAATTGACATGGGATGCGGAGGGACCCTTCAGAAAACTCCTAGAATCCTTGAATATTCAGGAAGGGGTGGACTATTACTATTTTAATTGAATGGAAATTCGCATACCTTTTAAAATGAAGAATAATGAATTAATTTGGAAACAGAATTATTCCAATAATAGAGCTAAAGCCTAATTACTTAAATATAATACAAATTAGTAATTGCCGGGATATAAATTATGTTAATGTATTATGTTAATACCTTTATACCTTTATAAACATATTACTGTATTTTATAAACGAAGTAAATGACCATGTTATTTATTGAATATTGATTTCTAAAGGTCAGTCATCTATAATTGAATAGAACTGAGACATACATACTACAAAAATTGTGTCTAATTTTATTTTGTATGCTTACATTTACAATTTTGGCATTTGCAATCGTAAAATAGCAAATAGCAAAAATAGCATACAACAAGTAATATACAAATAATTATATAATACTTTTACGAGTATTTAGATCAATGTTAGTGCCTAATCTTTATACCTACTCAACTCGTAGCTTTCATGTATGTAATTAGTTAAAGTTGTCTAATCTCATAGAGTTATTAAATTCTCATTATAATAGGACATTGAAGATAAGTAATACGCGTAGCCTATGACTGTCGTTCTGGAATGGAAATCCTGTTTTCTGGACATAGCATGTATGTAGTAGTATCTTCTGTATTAGTGGGTTTCCTATTATTATAAGCACGAAGCTTGCTGTTTTGTTACGTATAGTTGTAGGTATCGATAGTATCGAATTACCAAAGAGTAATATTTATGAAAATTGGTAAATACTATTTGATTTTCCAATGTTTCAAGTTTTTGGTAACATTCGATCCCTCTTAAAAATCCAAACAGTAACTGTTGATAACAATGTTTTCCGACTGCATTATCAAGTATCAGTAATTGCTTTGCTTACATGCTCGATAATTGTGAATTCTCGTCAATATTTTGGCGATCCGATTGATTGCACTTCCAATTCTGACAATGCACATCTTATGGATAATTACTGTTGGATCCACGCATTTGTTACAACGGGACCACTAGGTGTTTTGAATAATATTCTTATTGCCTTAAACTATTTCAATTCTGGGATTGATCTGATTTAAATCAAAAATGATTTTAGTGGAAGTCCGTGTGAATCCTTCTCTGGCGATATGGGAGCAAAAGGACAGAGTTTACCAAAGCTACTACCAATGGGTCGGCTTCATCTTATTTTTTCAAGCAGTGATGTTTTTCATTCCGCGCTATTTATGGAAATATTGTTGGGAAGAAGGAAAAATCAGAGGAATGGCTACTGGAATGAAAAGTCCTTTTCCAGATCAAGATTTAATTACTCAGAAAACAAAACTTATTTCTGAATACTTTGCCAAAAACAAAGGAACTCACAATTTCTATTTTTACCGTTATACATTCTGCGAATGCCTCAACCTACTCAATGTGATTGGCCAAATATTTCTGATGGATTCATTTTTGGGGAAGGAATTTTCTACATACGGAACAGATGTGCTTAGACTTATGAATGATATACCCGAAAAACGAAGAGATCCTATGAATAGAATTTTTCCTAAAGTGGTCCAATGTGAATTCATAAAAATTGGTGACGCAGGCAATGCTCGTCCTTTCGATTCCGTTTGTGTCCTTCCTGTTAATATTTTCAATGAGAAAATATATATCTTTTTATGGTAAGTGGTAATTTGAAAAAATTCTTTGAAAACCTGCCCATTGAAGTCAAGTAAATTATTGTTTAAAACTTCTAGGTTTTGGTTTGTCTTACTTGCCATTGTGACGTTCTTTGCTTTTTTGTATCGAATTCTTACCATTTGCGTACCTCCGTTTAGAAGATACATTCTCTTGAGACGAACGAAATCCACAGATTCTGCTCCAATTAAAATGATGCTCAGAAATTGTTCAGTTGGAGATTGGTTCTTATGGTATCAGATTGGAAAGAACATGGACTCCTTAATATTCAATGAAGTCTTGCATGAATCTGCTCACAAAGTTGGAAGAAATGAATCGATTAGCCAAAAAAGAATTCTCCTATTGCACTAAATTAAAATTAAAGTCAGTTAAAAATTATATAACCGATGTAAACATTCGTCTATTTGCTATCATTGCATAGCTGAACTGTATCTACTCTTTTATTACATAATAATATATGTTGTAAGAATTCACGAAAAGCCAATTTTTGTGCATAGATTATATATTTAGAATTGATAACTATCCAATTGAAAAAGATTAAATTAAGCCACAAACTACCTTAGCATTGACTAATGTTTGTACTGATGAATAGCTAATTAATAAAATAAAAATGCCGAGACTATGCTGTACGATTCACGACAAAACATATTGGCGATTCTCGATTTAAGATGCACAATAAAATACAATCCACACTCACAAAATTGCAGCGGATAATAATTATAAATATTTAGGTACCTATGTATATTTACTAACATACATTCATCAAATTAATGCATACATGCGCTTCTTTGTTTTGTCTTTCATTCATTTTTTATATTCTTATTCTTAGTAGATATGTATTAGGATATTTAGTTTGTGTTATCACGTACTTAAAGGAATTAAGATTACCTCAAAATAGAAAGTAAAACATCACAGTGCAGTATATTACTAATATAGGTACTTTATTCTTGAGTGCAGTAAGAAGTGCACTAAAAGCCTGCATGTAAACGTATTTTGACTGTTGTTCTAATTCCAATCTGCCATTCAGTTAACTAAAATGCTTAAAAAGATCTAAATCGTCTGTATACACTACTTTACGTATTTATAGCACTGTACAGATATATAGTATAATATATTCAGGAACTTGTCTTATAAATAGGAATATAGAGAACAGATAAAGACTGCTTACTTAAAAGCACCCTAGAAAAATTACTAAACAGTAGAAATATGACAGTCAAATTTACGATAATTTTTAAATAAGATTTGATCAATTTCGATAAATGTTGGTTTAATAAAGTATTTTATTTCTTTTTGTTACTTTAACATAGGCATGATTAAGACCGGTTCCTTTGGACCTTTATGTATTATTGGATAATAATATTTTATGTTTAAATGTATGATTAAACAATTATAGCTAAAGTAAATTGGAAGAAATGTTGGACGATTACACATAAGCAAATTACAGGAAATTAGGCGTGACATTTACTTAACGTTATGTTTGGTATTGGTAGTATCGTTAAATTATTCTCCTTCGAGTAAAAAATGCATTTGTATTTGGGTGTCTGTTGGCTTGTACATAAATCAGTTTATTGTACCCTTTTACTACTGCGAGATTTTCTCTTTTTGCAACCTTCACTTATTTCAGGAGGTTTTAGTCCATGCTCTGATTGGTCTTCAGGTTGAGCATATTTTATTGGGTACCATTGATAATCAGGAACAGGACCTAGAGTATAAGAGGGGATTCTGTATTATTCTGTATTGTAATTATTGTTGTATTTTAAGAGTAAAAATTTTCCAATGATTACGGGTTAGGTAACTTAATCTCACATTTGTGTTTTTTGGCAATCATATGTAAATCTCCTACACTGAATCCTTGTAAATTGGAATACCATGTTATGTCTCTTTCCCAACCTAGAGCCTTTTGGTTATGCTGAAATATACAGTTTCTATATTACACAATATGGAATTCAATCGTACATAAAATTTTATGATAAATACAGTTAATTATTTTAAATAAAATGTATATTTACGTACATGATTATAAAACACTGGTTTTGATTTATCGATGGCTCGGCCATCCATCGCAGCATAGTGCATCAAACTGTCATAATTATACTGTACTCCATAGTAGTCAGTAATGAACCCGTTTTAGCCCGCCCGAGTGTGCGAGGCTGGCTTATGTAATCGCAATGTCTGTCCGTCCGTGCGTCCGTGCGTCC
>JAQFYC010007356.1:0-10607 GCA_034694165.1 Tomocerus mixtus
GGGCAAACGGAGTCCAAGCAGTCACAAGACGCCCGACCGAAGGTCGGGCTCTTGTGACTGCTTGGACGGAGTTTTTTGGTCAGAGTGTCCCTCCAGCCGCCTGCCCAGCCAAAAATAGAAGCATACATCCATATAATTTTTGTCCCTTCGCTTCGCGAAGGGCCAAAATATCTAGTTACAAGTCCCTCAGCTGAGCTGAGGGTCAAAATTTCCCAAAATTTCAGGTAGGGTCAAAACCAGGCATGAGCAATTGGGTTTTGGGGTATGGGTATGATGTCGTTTCAGGGAATTTTTTTTGGAAAAAGCTCTCTCAGAATTGACCACCTGCTACCATTTTCATCCATTTTTCATTCAGTTGTCGAGGATTGATTGGAGTAGGAATTGCCATGTATAAGCTCGTACTTACATCACCCTTAACACATCGGAATTTAGTCACGTAAAACTACAAGTGTGTGTGAGAAATTTTACACGAGCGGGAAGCGGGACCGAGAGAAGACTTTGCTCTCCTGCATTTTCATCATTCAGCAGGAATCAATCCTGGAGGACTGGAGGCTAACAGAGCCTAAAAATTGACAGGACGACTCTGACAGATCAACCTCTCCTAGAAGATTGGATTAAGATTGAGATTGAACATTCCCTATGTAATATGTAAGTTTGGACCTAGATCTTTGTACTCGTGTGTGGGTCTGTCGAAGATTAAATGAAAATGTAATGTACACTAATAGATGGTTTCCCCAATCCCTCACTTTGCTACCTCTCCTGTGTTACAATAGAGAATAAATACACGGGACAGGTAGCAAAGTGAGGGATTGAGGAAATCATCTATTGATAATTATGACAATTTTGTTAGCAGTTCTCAAGCTGGTCAAGCTCCAGTTCCTGAAACTGCAATCATGAACGTCGTGCCAAATGCACGTATTCTAAGAAAAAGGAAGGCGATAACTGAAACCATCTCTAAATCGTCACCGAAAAGTAAGACCCGATATATCAGTGATGTAAATTCATATAATTTTTATTTATAAATTTATAACTGATTTTAATGCAATATTTTGGTATTTGTCTTTAGAAAATCCTGGACCAGGGCCATGTCTTGAAGTAGTCGACAACGTAATTGAATCAATAGTGAATACTTTGGGCAATAATTCAAACACTACCTTACCAGTTGATCTAGTAGCTGATATTGTTCTACCACCTAAAAAGAAATTTAGTTTTTCTGCTAAAACGCTGCTGGATGGGGAAGTAAGCATAAGCGAAAAGGAAACGCAAAAAATTGATAACTCAGGTAAAATCCTACGATTTATTTTCTAATCTAAAATAAACGTCAAATGCAATACCATATTTGAAATGAAAGTTGTTTCAAATACTTTTAGAATTACAAAATTCTCAAACAGAAGATTTCAATGGATTCAACACTTTGGTCTTAACGCAAGAAGAAGAGAAGCCCCTTGAAGTAAATGTCTTGGAGTGTTCTACCCCAGTTTCTGCAGATAACGAAGACATTGAATTTTTAACAGCTGCAGCCAACCTGGAGGATAGCTATAAAGAGAATAGTGAAGGAAACTCTGCAGAAATACTTGGAGAAATTGATGACGATGTGTTACCAGTAGAATATAATCAAGACGGATGGGTTAAAAAACTGTTTACGGAGAGCCAATCAAATGTAAGGCTTAACTGAACTGTCCTAATTATTTACTCGAATTAAAAAAATAAAATGTTTCATTCAATTAACTCTAAATACTGGGAAAGCTGCAGCGCAAATTAACTGCTAAAATTGCTATTCAGCTCCGCCTAATGCTAACATGGGCAAAATGAACTCAGACTTGGCTCTTGTTGACTTGATTTAGATTTTGATTCTGGACAAGTCAATGATGTCAATTAGTTGACTGCGTAAGAATTTTAACAATAAAGGGAACAGGTTTTATAGTGGCTGGGCTTGACCTAACAATCCATTAGCGTGGGGTTTGCCTATATTTGCCTGAAAGACTGTAATTTGCAAGTAAACTTCAATTGTGGTTTCTACTTTTTTGAATGCAGGACTCCATTCTTAAAAGTGCATTTCAGACCCAATTGCTGCGAAATACTGCGAAACTATTTGAAGTCGCTTATAAGGAGAAAGGATTTCGATTAGCTATAGATCTTAATATTCCCTATGAAGATGTTGGAAAACTTGTCGAATTATGGAATATCGCATCCCCAAGATCACAACCTCGGCAATCTTCGTCCACATCCACCGTGATACAAGAAAAAGAAAGGTCGCCAACGCCCGATTTTGTTCCAGCAGCTGTACGTGTTTCAATCCCGGCCAAACCAAGTGTTCTTACTTCTCCTGCTTATACTGAAATATATATTTCCTCGGACGAATCAGAACATGAACCAGAGGTCGACGAAAGCATTGTTGTACCTTACGGAACTGTGATTGCTCCTCCTACAATTTTCGAGACTCAAAGTGTTAGCCAGAACCAGCTACAGGTCCAGATTCCCGAAGAAGATATCTTTACTTCAAATAGCGATTCTCCTTACATTCAGGAAGCCATCGCCAATTACAAGAAGCTGAGACAAACTTACGAACCTGTTGACTTTGACGGGGATATTGTTAACGACGGTGTCTCATCTGCATTTGCAGGTTTTAGATTCCCTCATACCGAACGGATGCTGAATGTAAGTCTATTGCTACTTTGCTACTATATATTTATCCGGTCGTTTCATTTCGAAGAATTCAATTCTTGTTTTGTCATGCAATTTTTAGGCATTTTACACAATCTTTAAACTGTCTTCCTTTCGAATGGCCCAACTGGAAGCAATTAATGCAACTCTTCTTGGAAACGATTGTTTCATACTGATGCCAACGGGCGGAGGGAAATCTTTATGCTATATGCTTCCAGCAACAATTTTAGAAGGAGTCACTATTGTTGTTTCTCCTTTGAAAGCTTTAGTAAACGATCAAATTCTTCATCTTACATCTTTAGGGGTTAGTTGTCTTTCTTTAAATTGTTAATGCCCGTGATCTGGTTAGATATGTAGTAAAGACTAAGACAGACTTTATTATATTTTGTCTTTTGTAATTGTAAATATGTATTCCATGTAATATGTATTTTTTCGTTTTTAGATTAAATGTGCCCATCTTTTGAGCACTTCGACTCCAGAAGAACATCAAGTAATTTATAGACGTCTGGAATTGCAGAATCCTGGTAAAAGACACAAATTCACATGTTTTGTTTATTACGTTCTGAATCCTAGCTTTAAATCAATTGATTACTAAACGCTAAACTCATCCGTATGTAAAATCAAGCTTTATATTTTTGTAAACTATTTGCAATGAAAATTAATGGATTGCTAATAACTATTTGTTCCTAAAGATATAAAGTTACTTTATGTAACTCCAGAGCGACTTTCCAGAGGAGGAGATCTCCACCGAGTACTCAAATCTCTATACACAAGAAAACTGTTATCTTTATTTGTGGTGGACGAAGCGCATTGCGTTTCTCAATGGGGACACGACTTCAGACCCGACTACACAAAGTTGGGATCTTTGCGACAATCCTTTCCTGGAGTTCCTAGTATGGCTTTAACTGCGACGGCAACGCATGACGTTAGACAAGATGTGCACATGCAATTAAATTTGCAAAATACAAAGTACTTTATGTGCTCCTTCAACAGACCCAATCTCCGATATGAAGTTTGGAAAAAACAAAATCACGACGGGTTAAGTGAATTGACGAGTATTCTTTCGAGACCAGAACTAAAGGACAAGTCAGGCATTATCTATTGTTTTGCCAAATACAAATGCGATCAAACCGCAGAATATTTATCTAAGATGGGTTATAACGTAAGTAGCAAATTAATAATACATTAAAAATTCTGAATGTGAGTATTCAAAAGGAAAAATGATGTAATTTTGGTGTAGTTATGTTTCATAGATGTAAACCAGGATGATAATTTTGTCATTTTATTTTTTAATTCTAATAAGGCTGTAAGTTATCATGCTGGTATGAAGGACACGGAGCGCGAAGAACGGCAAAGAAATTGGATGTGCAATATATCTAAGGTTACAATTGTACAGTTTAATAAAATATTTAACTGTAAGGAAGAATTACAATTGTTACAATTACAATATTATTTTAGATAATGTGCGCCACCGTAGCTTTCGGTATGGGCATTGACAAACCGGATGTTCGATTCGTGATCCACTTGGTAATGCCAAAGAGCATTGAAGCTTATTATCAGGAATCCGGGAGAGCTGGTCGTGATGGTCAAAATGCGCATTGTACCTTATTGTACAACGCTGATGATGCAACCTTTCTGCAAAACTTCGTTTCAAGAATGTGGAAGTGTGCGTGCTTTTGTTATTATACTATATCAAAATATCATTATTGTCATTGTTAACTTAAATCATGCATTTACCTGTGGCTTCTATTTAAATGCAACCCAAAAAGCTTAATTGTCCTGGTCCAGGACACAATAATTGTCAGCTAATCAAACAATAATATTTTTATGTAGCTGACGGAACTCAGCAATCAGAGTACAAGAAGAAAATGCAAGCTTTACATGTTTCAAATATTTACAAAGTGGAGCAGTTCTGTCTAAATACAGAAGAATGTCTACGAGTTCAACAACTGGCTTATTTTGGACAACGTTTTGATGATCGATTCTGTATAGCAAACAAGGAAACAATTTGCGGTGTATGTACCAAAAAGGAGGCTGCCAAGGCTTCCATGGCTGCTAAGGCCACCAAAGCTCTTTGGGACAAAGCCGCTAAGTCCAGGGTCAAAGCCGCTAAGACCAAGATTCCAGCAAAACCCCGGAGAGGGTGGTATCATCCAGACATGGATTTTACTGATTATTCACAACAACAGCCGGTAAATTATTACTATAATCCTCTCTAAAAGTCTAAATAGTACAAAATCGCCACTGCCATTGCTAATGTGTCTTTATCACAAGCTGTCTCTGAATCTGAAATGTGGAATACTTCAAAACTGTCGTTAATATGAAATGTGCTATAATATAATGGCGTAATGTGACGGTCGTAGATAATAATACACATTTCAATGAAATGATTTCATATTGATACAGCTTGGGACTAGGCCACATTATTAATTCTAACATGAACAATATTAATATTTTGGAGACTAATTAATTATATCAACTAATTTGTAACTGAATTTTTTTATTTAGGATTATTCTGGACTTCCATACGCTTGGGTCAGTCAGCCACCAACCCAGTATAGGCCAATGCCAATAAAGAGACGCCAAATCCCTAAACCTAAGGCAGCAAAGGGTAAAAAGAAAACAGCATCTAGTGCTAGTATTGATGACGCCATTAGTTCTGTTGTGTCACAATTCTCACAAGACTGATTTTATAAACGTTATTATCTCCATTTCTAATCGTAGTCACCCATAGTCGTAGTCTATTATTTTAATTGATTTGTTTTAGTACAAAATACCATTGATTAAATATAGATTCTAGAACATTTACATATATATAATTTTACTATAGTTAATAGTTGTACTAGTTGTATGTAATGTGTTTACGTTTAACCATGTCATTATTATATAAAATGTAATGTAAGTTGTACACGCTTAATCTCATGTGCTATCAGGTATGTAATGTACTGTGATATGTGTATGTCTACCAAAATAATAAAATTATTGCAGTTTTCATTAAGTGCTACTTATATTCCAGATGCTGTCCATTTCCATAATTCAGAGGAGTTTTGCGATGTTGTTGATGTAGATGATGATGATGGTATCGAAGTTGTTGATCTGTCGGACGACGAATGCTACATAATTAATAGTATAAAGACAGACTAGATAAACAATTAGTTTGTTAGAAATGTCAATTCTGTGATATCTGTTGTAGTGTCAATTTTAAGTCATATATGGTAAAAAGTATATAAATTATTATCTGGGACGACTAAATTATGAAAAAGGAAAGACGCATTACGAGTAGTTTTTTAAATGGGAGACTTTTACTTTAATGTTTTATATTTAGGTTGTTTCTGTATATTATGTAAAAAGAGCATGCGAAGCGAATGCCTGAAAATCATTTGCCTACCTTGTGCACTTACCTATAGATATATACTTTTATTACGATGTGGTATTTTATAAATCAAGGCCTTTCCGTAATCAAATTACAGATAAAAGACTAAAAAAACTGCTAAAAATCAATAATTTTGATCCGAATCTTGATCGAATTTTGATACAGATACAAAGTACATGTATACATGTTTCTTAAAAAATATTAAACTGACAGAATCGTGAAAAGTCTCATCTAACTATTGTGTGTCATAAAATGTGTTGATTTTTTTATTCATGTTTATTTTTATCTGTCTCATGGTGTTCATTTGGAATTTGCACAATATTTATATTTATTTATTGCATTATACCCATTTTTGCTGGTACATTATTCTGGTGTGACATTATTATGTAGACAATTATAAATACAATATACAATTATTAAATACACGCTAATTAAAATGCGGTTAATTTATAAAAATGTTTTTGTCATTGTCATTTGCCACTGGAATTAGAGTTGGCTTCAGCAGGGGAACTAAATGATCTCTTAGGAGGATGCGCTTTACCGTTGCTGTTACCATTGTTCAGCTTTTCTTCTTTCTCTGAATTGGAATTTTGTTGAAATGATTTTGATCTGGATGGTGGGCCTTTCCTGCTTCCTGAGCCAAACATAAATCGACCGAATCCAAATACATTTCGACTGCTTTCTTCTTTGACGCCCAATCTGTTGAGCTCTTCAAATTCCAATTTCTTCCCGTGTCCTAGTTTATATCTTACAGGAATATTCATTGTATCAAGGGAATTGTCTCCAACGGGTTCATCCTTTATGAAATGCCATTTTAAGATAACAATTTAGTTTTGTTTTGGAAAAATAGTAATAATTTAATTAAAAATTTGTGTATGTATAGGAGAACTCAATATTAAGAAAATACGTACATATTCTATGCCCACGATGAATTTGAATTGAATATCCGAGTATCCAATCCATTTTACAGTAGCATGTTGCTTTTCCTTCGGAAAATAAACTCGATCTCCAGCAATCCATTTTGGCTGTTGGCCTACACCTGAAATTACAAAATCATAAGTATTACTATCTTAATAATGGAATATGTAACTGCAGCATATTCAATAGTCTTTAAGGATTGTTACTATTTAAGGGAATTTCCCTGATGTCACTAAATGGGACGAATTTTATAAGTTTTGTTGGTTTACTACATGTAAAAAGTAAGTCAACGCGTGTAGTGTAGAAGTATAAGCTTTGAACTATACTACTGGAGGGAGGCTTATACTTATATGCAGACTCACATAGATGACATTAAAAATACACTGTTAAGCAAGTGTTACGTGTTAATTTCTGTATACTTATACGAGACCTTTTATATAAGACCTAACATATACTCGAGAATTTCATTTACACACGCAAACTTTGCAAAGTTTTGCATAGAAAATGAAAAATTGCAAGTATAGACGAGTAGTTTGCATGATTTATAAAGATTTTGATCTTTGAAACTAACCCTTGATAGATAAGTTGTTTTAGAAACGTTTTAATCAGTTTTCACCACGTTTAAAATAATCGCTGCATGTAAAATTGGACTTAGGAAACGGGCTATTATTACTATGTTCCTTACAATTTACTTTCAATTATTTAATGCATTAATTTGAACTATTCAGCTTAATAATTGCGTTTATTTACGACTATTTAAACTTCACATTATACATTAACCTAATTTATTAATTTCGAATATTTCATTAAAACTGTGCATTTCTATTTTATAACTAAATTATAGATTTTTAATCTGTTTATTTCATTAATTTTACTAATTTGAATTTAATTTGACATTTTTTTAAAAAAATTGTTTACATTCGGGAAAGAACGTTGGAAGTTAAATATAGTAGAGAATAATAATAGCAAAATAATATTTATATACCCGAATTAGGTGGAGGGCTCCATTGAGACAGATTTTCTGGAACTGGAGAACTTCGCTCACTTGTGCTGATTCCTGAGTCTCTCGACATAATTGAGTCTGGTCTTTGATCTCCTTTGTTCTTATACAAGGATTCATAATTCAAGAAAGCCTTTTCAGATAGCAGTTCCGTGAGTGGAACATTCTGATCGTGTATAAAGGGAAGGTTGTAAAACTTGGATCGAATTGCGTCTACAGTTGTCATCTGCGTTTTAGAGGAATTCCCTCCGCCAGATTCCTGCAACAAACAATAGGATAGGTATTATATGAAGAAACAAACACATTAGATTAGAATTTTAGAAAGGTTTTAGTAAAAATTATGCAAAACGAATGAGTAATCAATTTAACCATGTAAATAACAATTAAATTACTAACAATAGGCTATTCCGCTTTTTCTATAGGTAATAAAAAACTTCAGACAGACACTGCGTAGAAAATGTACTTATGTTTTCATTTTAAAATCCCACTGATATTACAATTTATTACATAGGAGGCTCAGCTAAATAGCTTAAAAAAGTTCAACTAAGTACATATATTAATGTGTGAGCTAGAAAAACGTTTTTGGAATTTGCACTTACTATTTTGATTTTTGCTTGTAATTCTTGTACGTAAACTAAAATATACTTTCCATCCTTTTCTTTCCAATAAGCACGGTCTCCTTTCTTGATTCTATCTTCGTTTTCCCCTAAGAATTAAAAATTCAAAATATATGTAATGAAATATCAACAATTGCAGTCTTTTCCAACGTCACCAAGTCCTGAATTCTAGCTTAATTAGCCAAAAAATACTTTACATGCTTTATGCAGAGTATATTTTTAAACTTTTTTAAAATGCCTTGGATTTTTACACTTTTTGTAATGAATTTCCCTCGATTTTGTGATTATATTTGTAACTTGGTAAAAAACTTGGTACGTTTTCAATGAAACTATTTATAGCACTTTTGTAAACCCTTTGCATTCAAAAGTACATTTATATTTTAAAGGAATGTTCTTACTTTTTTCAAAACTGCGAATTTGCTTCTTAAGTTCTTCATTTTTTGCTGTTAATTTTTCTATTGTACTTTTAAGATTTTTTGAATCATATCCATTATTTTGTTGTTCTCCGACTTGAACAGGGTTGATTTGAATTAAAGGAAAACCTGTAACATCCTGCTGGCATGGTTTGTAAGGACAATGTCTCCTTTATAAGGAAATTCGTTAATTTACTTAAAATTCTCTAATTAAAGTCTGTATGCAAAACCTTATTACAAACTAATCTACATAATTGTACAATTAAATAAGCAATTGTGCATCTCATGTAGGCGTAGACTAAAGATGTGGTAACTTAATAAAATTATACTTACGAAAGAATTACCTTTCAGGACGATTTTCAACTTGCAATTGAACCTTTTCAAACACAAATGCACAATCCAAACAAGTCCTATGAAATAAATGTCCACATTTTGTGGTAACGATTGAATCGTCTCTATCTGATGCTAAGAGGTCTCTATACGTGAGAAGTTTAAACGGTTTCTCACAAACTAAACAGGCCACTAAATTCATCCTGGATGAAGTTATATTTTTAATTTCTACAATATACAATGTCAATATAGTTTACTTACATTATAATAACAGTAGTATGTAAGATTATCTCGTTAAAACCCAAGATTTATTACCATTCTTATCTCTTGTATATTTGTCAAAATGTGTGTACCTACATGCATATACCTATCTGTAGCTTAAAATTAAAAGAGTTTATTAAATTGGGTGCTATTTTTCAGATATGATTTTAGTTTAGGTAATGTGAAATCGCAATTGATTTTATTTACTGGTGTAAATACACAAATGATAGTAAAAGTTAAAGTAAAAGATACGGTGGTTTATACCAATATTGATATAGAGCTTATCTCTGAGCGTGTGTTATACAAGTGCGTGTTTTAACAATTACTTACATCATCACAATCACATTTATCTAGTAATTATGTGTCACCCAATGAAAATAATATTTTAATTCTAATGTATACAGCTACATAATACATAAATAATAAATTCATGCCTCGACATACCCAAACATTATATTTTTTAAAGGGTATGAGCATCAAGGGGACCAAATTTGCAATCGCACGTGCTATTCTTAAAATTAGCCAATTTACGAAACACCTTATACATAAATTATAGGAAACGCTCTTTTGATATAATAATTATCGGTATCATACTATACTAGTAAACTGTAAGGTTGATTTTATATACTTAAGAAATGAATGCATTTGACCTGTGCGGAATAGGCTATTTTAAACATTTCATGCATAAATTCACACATTAAAATCACAAACTTCCCAGACTTGTATTACAAATATCTTCTCTGTCAAAATTAGTGTGATATATTCCAGGGTGTAATGTGTCTTACTATGAAATGTGTACTACTATTCCAAAACTAGCTTAATATGAATCACTTTATAATCCAGGGGGTCACTTTAGGTATAGGGACATAAGTATATTTTTTGTGCAGAATTCTATGGGCTATCTAACCCCACTATCCATTCCTTATCTGATAAATTTAAAATTTTCAAAAAAAAATTTTGGCGCGAATTTTGAATTTTTGAAAATTTTGAAAAAAAGGTGGCTGGGAAAGCATGTTGACAACCTTCAGTAA
>JAQFYC010007357.1:0-10606 GCA_034694165.1 Tomocerus mixtus
GCTATGCGATGCGTTCCTATAAAATCTACAACGTAGTACTCTTCGAGTTGTTTATGTGATAAATCTCTAAGAGCTTTATAAGTACTAAGTATCTATACTTATACCGGTAGTAGCCTCTAATGCACTTTGTAGGAAAATCGATTGAACTCTAAAAGTGTACTAATAGTTGTAGTTGTAGATGCTTCAAGAGCAACACAATGTTATGGTGTGTAGAATGTACATACTACGAACACGTAACACGTCATTGAAAATCCGACGACTACGGAACTACGAAGTAGAAAGATCTCCGTTCTCCAGGAATAATATAACGTTGTTTTGTTGGCCTGCGTCATTCCCGACTTAAGTTTAGGTATTAGGTTTAGATACGTCACATATAGTTTCACGTGCCCCATGAGTAGAGTTAAGACAGCGAGTGCGACTTCCCTTTAGAATGTATAGAGCACAATGTGGGCGATGTAAATAAATGAAAGCAGAAGACACTTGAAGCTTTCATTCTACTCTTGACTGTAGTCTTGTTCGTATCGTAAACGTAATATTATTATTGTCATTGTCACAAGACTGTTTTCTTGGAACACACTTTCTTTTTCATTGAACATTTTTCACTTATTTAACTATTGTACAGTAGTACAAAGATAATCATTGCGTATAAATGCAAATTCATCTTCCGTCACAGTCACACCGCATTAATTCCAATATTCCTAATCTCATAAAAGATTTTGGGGAAATCATGTATTCCCGACTAAACCATGTACATTTTGTATTAGGTAGGTATTTCAATCGAACAATTATATATCTATCTATTGCATTGAGTTCGTAAACCATTGTGTTAATTTTTATTTACAACTACCAATAAGATTAGTGGTAAAGCTTAAACAGTACACTAAAATTGTCGTATTTTGCTGTTGCACAAGCTAGTATTACATTTATTGAGGCAGGTTAAAATAGTTGAAATTGAGACATCAGTGCAGAGCACATGTAGATTCTTTGCCTTTATTTTTAGTAGCTACCTTAAGTATTTGCATATATTATTTTCTTATATGAGAAGCAAGCTGATACACGGTTACATCGCATCGGTATACAAATAGTAATATATAGTACTTATTAAACAAGCACTATTATATCGATTTGCAAACCTCAAATCAGTAATAAAATAATATTCGCTCAAATCAGCAATAGCCTCAAAATCAGGTCATTGTTCTGGATTCATATGTAGACTGTAGCAGTAGTCTAGTTGGGTTTATATCTCGGATAGTTAAAATTTAAGTGTCTTATGTTTACTAAAAGGTATTGATTGCACTTAGGCACTCCATATAAATAGGCAGGTGCATATATAGCCGTAAACCGGCTGGTATAATATAGTTAGCCGGTTTACAATCTTTCAGCTCCAGTAACTAGACTGGACTATAGTTAGTATAATAATTTCTATTTCATTAATCATCAAGAGTAAAACGCTGTGCCATTCTCATTAATAATTTAGCAGGTACATATGCGGTGTTTCAGGGTTTACTCTTGTACAATGAACTAGGAAACCTAAACCTAACTGTATGTAAATATATAATACCTACCTATTTACTACCTAAATATCTAGACTTTTACCGTATTGCCTTATGTGGCATTTTCCTATTCTGACCTACCTAACCTTTCCTGTAAATATTTTATCCATTCCATCCTTGCTTGCATTATTAATGCTTCTGGCGAGGCTAGCTTTTAGGCTAATCGAAAAAATCGGATTAGTAGTACAGTATATACCTATATAAAGGCTAATCACATTAAAATGAAAGTATTATTTTGCCTTTATTTTGTCATCCATGCTGTCTATCATCCGCACTTAATTTACATTTCCTATTATTATGATTATTTAATATATATACTGCTCTCTAATACATCTGTTTAAAAATTACTCAACTTGTGTGCTGTTTTCATAATAGTATACTAGTATACAAAATATCTTATAATCTAATTCAATGTTTGTATGTGGTTTTTGACACAATTATTTCTTCTTTTATCATAGGGTCCCGAAACCAGAGAAGGGGAGGCAGCGGGATGTCGGACGAGGAATCACTGTGCGACACTGCCAGTGTCCTCAGTCTTAATTCCGACCGTGGCAGTTACGAAGAAGGTATGTTAACACATTGTACCGGTTTGTAAAATGTAAAATTATGAATTATAAAAAACTCGGGACACTTTGCTGGGTTATGAATTTAACGGCACGGTAAACATGTATGGTGGGTACGGGTCCGATCTAAAATTGTAAAAACTAAATCATTTCAAATGCCCATACACATATTTTATAATTTGATGCGTGTTACTGAATCTATTATGTTTACCTCTATCTTTATGTGCAGTCTTGATTATACTGCAATTATACTGCATTATAACAGATCCCTGAATTTGGGCTACTATTATCTTAAAATTCTTGATAGTTAAGTTAAGTATCAAGTGGGATCTGAACTGTTGTTTACTTAACCCTTACCTATCTAACCTAGTTGAATTTATGTATTGAATCGATTTAGTTTAGTGAGTAATAAAAACTAAGACTAAGTCTATCTGGATTTGTGTATAACATTATATATTATGTATTGTATTTCAGGAGACAATGGAAATGTAGACGATCATGATGATGGAAGCGTAATTGGGATGCAAAGCCGAGAAGCTCTTGAAGAGAAAATCGCAGAGGCGATCGATGGCATGACAGAGAAGTCGGCAAATGTTAGAGCCACAAGTCTCGCTACTCTCACAACTCTTCTGAGTCAGCAGTTTATGCCGGAGATGATGTTAGGCCGCAGAGAAACACTTAGAGACAACTTGGAGAAAATATTCAAACGGGGACAAAGAAGTGAGCAAGCACTGGCTGCCACAGTGTATTGCCTCACCTTGCTCCAAGTAGGACCTATCGATATAGATTTGGCTGCAGAGGATTTCAACATTATTAAGCCATGTCTTCAATCTTTACTTTTGGACCATACTGTACCCATTCCAGTTCGGGTTAAAGTAAGTTATCACTTGTTTGGATTCCTTGCCTATTTGGCTGTTCGTGGCCTCAATTACTGAGCTGTGCAAGAAAACATTAATTAGGTCAGGTACTAAATATTTATATTAACTTTACAGTGTTGTCAAGCCCTGTGTTTCGGCGCCTTCCTAGCCGAGAGTTGTCTTCAAGACGTTTCCAATCTTCTGACCATTCTCGAGCCACTCTTTGGAGGTGGAGCAAAAGGCAAGAAAAATGGGGCTCTCACTAGTGAAGATGAAGTGAACGTTGATTCTGACGATGTGGGAGCGAGTCCATCGAAAACGAAAATTCCCAAAAGCAGCAATTGCAGTTTAGCATCTGCTGCCATTGCTGGATGGTCTCTCTTGCTTACACTTATGAGCAGAGAATACTTAGCTCTCAGAGTTCACCGGTACGTATAGACATCAGCTACTCTACTTACATTGTTATGATTTTATTTAATATTACATTTTTGCAAAAATATAATGATATTTATTATATCTAATAGAATTACGAAAAACATGCAAGAGCTTCTTGATCAAGCAGAGCTCGACGTACGTCTGAATGCTGGAGAAGCTTTGGCAATAATTTGTGAACTTTGCGAGCTAGTGGACGACTCCGATGATACAGACCACGTAGTATCTTCAGACGAGTCAGAAGAAGGAGTAAAACATGTCTCCAACGGGCACACTAATGGACACTCTAACGGAAATGGATTCTCAAACGGGCACTCAGCTAAGACCAACATGAAATCCCTGATTAGCAAACTCCGTGAGCTCTCCACCGAGTCTCATAAATACCGTAACAAAAAAGATCGGAGACAACAACGACACAGTTTCCGGGATTATCTACACGCAGTTGAAGATGGTGACGGTCCAGGTCAAACCATTAAATTCGGATATGGCGAAGTTCTGGAAATAGAAAGTTGGGTCAAGAAACGTCAGTATGATGCAATTTGCCAAGTAAGCGACTGAACTAACCGGTTTCGACACTAATAATAAATTATTTATTTTAATCTGCAGGTTTATTACAAGTTACTGACCATTTTCGAATTTTTGTGTAGGTTTTGGTATCTGGAATTAACCGTCATCTTTTGGAAAACCCATTGGTACGCCAAGTGTTAGAATTGGGCGCACCACGCCTCAGTATCACCGATGGATCCGTTGGAACGAAGCAAGCTAAAAATGAACGTCACTACCTCAACGCCTGCAATTTCAAAGCCCGATCAGTCTCAAGGGGAAAGTCTCGAGATCATCGAATGGCAGATTTGGCTGACTATTGACACCAGCTCATTTCTAGCTACTAATATTGTATCATACATTGCATCTTTAATTTAAAATGCTTATTTACTGACAGTAGGTATTTTGTATCAAGATATACATTTTATATTTCAAATTTCAATCGTAACAGCAAAAACAGCATAATAATTTTTGCAATTCAAAGGGAAGTTTTCGAAAGTGCAAAATCTGTCAGTTACTTCAAACAGGTTGTATACAAGTCCTCAATCATAGTCAGTTTGATTGCATAGGCACGTCGTGGTATATCTATAAAATATAATAATGATGTTTGCGAACTAAGTCATCATGTCAGACTTACGCAATTCAAAGTAAATAACAAATTATTGAATATCTTATTTCGATTTTGACTTTATTTTCCATTGTTACATTTACATTGTAAAATTGTAACAATTTTGATTTGCTCCAAACATCTACCTTTAAAATGACAGTTCACTTTCAAATTGTGTATAAAGGCTGATTAACTTTTCGAGGTAAATGGTAGAATAATTTTTTTCTCATTTTTGGGTTAACGGATAAAAATGTATTTTCGGATTATTTAACCTACCAATACTAGATTATGTATTTACTATAATATATAATAATTACTATTTGATAATGTCGTTAATCGCATCAGTTACAAAGAATACAAGATATTCGCAGTGGGATTGAAAGCTTATAATATATGTTATGTGAGAATAAAAGGATAATAGTTGTGTCACGTCATAATACATAAAATAGTCGTAGTATATCCTTAGATTATAATAATTGTCATTATATTTGTCAACTAAGAGTACTTAACGGACTTAACCACACTGCACTACAACAGTGTCTACTTGCCTATTATAAGCAAATTGTATTTAGCTTAGTTCAATTTTACATTTTATGCAGAAACTAGATTTTAGCACTGAATCTGACTTTCTGATACTGAATTCATTAGGGATTTAATGTAATGGACCTTTAGTGTGCATAAAGAAATAAATCCCGCATGTAATGTAATATAAACAGTTGAATTGAACAATACAATGGATAACTTGTTCACGTTTTGAAAAAATGCAGAGAAATAGTTTGCTTCTCGGATTGCCAATTGTATTGTCAATCAAATGAAATCCCCATTTCGTTTTGTGAAGCTTGGAAAAGTTATTGACCTGCTGAAATAAATACCTAAATACGTAGGAATTGGAAAGTAGACTACCAGAATGATGATAACTATTGCATAATCTAACATACATAATTTAGTTTTAAAATAAAATGGAGTATCGGTACGAAATTCCTAATCACAGATATACTTATGTTTTCTTGTAGCGTCAGCGTCTTTTTCTTTATCGTCAAGCGTGTTTGTCAGTGTGCTTTAGGTCTAAATTCTGTAAATGAAAGTTAATAAGTTAATATTCTGATCTGTATGAATAATATTGTATTGTATGAGTGCTACTTACTCTAGTGGTTGTAAAATACTACGCAGTACTTTATTCGATTTTCAGGAATTAAATACAATGCAGTTCGCGAGCGAAGAATGTTCACTACATAAATGTAATAGTATTAAGAAATGTATAAGTGAACTGAAGAGTAGCTAGTAAATACCTATTTAAATAAAAATGGGCAATACCTATACTCGAAAATTTTCATGTACATGATTATAAATGTGCGTGATTGTATTGTAATGTAATTGTAGACATTATTAGCGTTCTACATTGTAACTGTTAATGTAACGTTGAACGTAGTGAAGTTAAGCTACATAATTATAATTGTACACACAAGGTGAAATGTAGTAACAATGTAGTACTGAATTGGAAAAAATTATACAAAATCTTATTGATCTTTAGATCTTGTCTCAAATTTGACGAAATATTTTAAAATTTATGGGTGTATATGTATTGTACTGTGCATTCTATTTTATTGTATATTGGTAATATTAAAAGATATGATTCGGGAATAAAATGATCTGGAACTCAAAAATTATGTGTTGGGCTATGCTGTTGACAGTTTCATTTTAGCATAATGCAATGTCGATACATTCTATAGTATTACTCTTACAATTACATAAAGGCGAGTAGATAGATACGTGTAATAATGGGTACTTATTTAATAAGTACCACTACATACTTAGGGTTAAATTTCACAATTTTCTAAGTAAAAGTAAAATCATTAACCAGTTATCTCATAGTTTACCTACGTAGAAACTTATTTAGCATATCCCTGTACGAGCATAGCCATGTGGTACACCACAATTGGTGTATCGAAGTTTATACAGATTTAGCTTGCTTTAAATACGTTACTGAATTATATGTGGCAATTTTTTATCTTCATCATTTGGTTATATGACAAGACAACCACAACCACACATCTACGCAACTAGGAATGTAAAAGTGTGTTAATACGCGTATTTACGTATAGCTACTGTTTGAAAGATACGAATTGTAAAGTACAAGTATTATTGCTCACGTAAGTAGAATGGATTACATTTATCTACTTATTATATAGTGTGCTATGTTATCTTACACTAAATACTACTATATAGTAGAATACGATTTAATTTACCTGCAAGATATATTTAACAGCAGCTAGCAGTATAGTTTGAATAATATGAGGATAATATGGAATGTGGTGGATGGAATATTGTATGTTGATAGTTCTAACACATCTGCGTGATAGGTAACTAATTAAAATGAGAGTTAGATAATAACTGGAAAATAGCTACATAAACAGATTTATATAATAAACGTGATTCTTTTTGGGGCAAATGCATCATATTTTTATTAGTACTCTCATGCGACATGGCGTGAGTAATATTGTATGTAATATCAATAAGTAGTAAGTAGATAGGCGTTATAGACATCTTAAGAGTTCTATCATAGAACCTAGGCCAACAGAACGGTTATAAAGTGAAAGAATGACATAAAACTACAGGAGCCTTTTAATTGTATTTCCCATAATATGTAAAGCATGTACTTTGTTATAAGGTAAGTAAAGCACTCGAAAGCCCTATATTTCGTGAATAAGTTTTACTGCTTTGCCTTAAATGAATGGACTTGCATATTATGACGTTATGAAGTTATGATAGTAACATTATTGCTGTCCATCTAACAGGTTCTTGTCACGTCTTGAACTTTCTCATACCGGTTTGTCCTTTGGCATCTCTTACTCTTAGAAAACATTCTTACTACAAAATACTACATACTTAGTTACAAACACTGTGTTAAAAAACGTAACGTAGTTAGTGATGATCTTCACTTCGTATTACTTCTGGTTAGATATGGTTAGACTGAATTTTACATATGGTAGGGTTTGCCAAAACTTCTTTGTAGTATAATGACCGTTAGCTATCATTATTATTACATAGGCACTGTTTGCCATCTCAATTTGTCTAGCTTTTTGTTATTATTTGCACGTTGCACTTGTATGTAAGTAATAAGTACTACAACTACAACTCAACTCAAGTGAAGTGATTGAATGAAAATTTATTTCAGACTTTCTTCAACAAACGAAACTACCAAATGCGCAACAAGTATAGCAAAGAAGTGCTATGCAATATTTGGGAAACCAAGCCCAAATTAAAAACAATAGTTAAATACTCAACGTATTTAGTATAGATCATAAATGGACATTTGTTAGTTATGTTGTTTTATCAACATAGTTATTAGTGATATTGATGCTTTACTGTATAGTATGTGCCATAGGCTCAAAAACTTATATATTACTAGTAATCTGATGTTCTTACCATTGTATCATTGTACGTAGCTTAGCTATTAGTAAGCAAATTACCATCGCTAAGAAATTTGATAAAATGCTCTTTTATTATCTTAGATAAGAAATTCATAACTATAACATATTTATCTTAGATGTGAGCAGTTTTTTGCAGAATATATCGTAGCATAAGGTGAAATGCGAAAGAACTTAAAATTCTGAATTTGATAATGAGTAAACCCTTCCATAGTCTCTTAGCTTGGTCAATGAATATATAAATACATAATATTTATATGTGACAGGAGGTTCGTTGTGGCCTATGACGTATATCTGCACATATTTATGTGACTTTAGCATAAAGACATGTGTATAGTACCTGTGCCTGTGTCTTTTGGATTTTTACTTTTACTTTCTACGAAATGCATACTACACATTCTCATATGCGCAATATTATTACACATTGTAGATAGGATAAGGACTTTAGCACATTGTTAAATTATTGTCAGTATATGACAGTCATCGTTTACATGTGTACATTAATGTAATATTGAAAAGGTTTACAAGATCAGTTCACTATCATTTCAGCCATATCCTGTTTATCGTCTTTATACTTAAATGCACTTTTTATATGTACTTCCTAATCAAATAAGTTACATCTTATGCAGTACTACAGAATTGGTGAACGTAAGAGTTTGGTCAAAATGAAATCGTATTGAACAACTCTTTGTTTCCTTTTGGTTGGTTGGTATCTTGCTTGCTTTTATGCTTATAGGTAGTCAATAGGCTTTTTTGCTTATAATTGTACCTACTTAAACAATATACCTACGTAATATTATGTTTAGAGAACAAATCTTACCTTTCTTACGATTTCACAACTAAAATCCAATCCACAGTTGTATTTTCTTCTTTTCTGCAACTGGTCAATGTAAAGAGTTCCTGAAAGTGTATTGCACGCTGCAACAATTACGGAACGCTCAAGTAAATACCTAGATACCTGGATTAAAATTGGCTGAAGATTTTTGTGATTGAAAAATTGTTTCTACTGATATTGTTTCAGTTTTTTAGGAATTTTACTTTCAAAATTAAGTACCTATTAAATAAACATACGTTTAGTCTAAGTGATTTTACAATGAGGCTCTTAAGTATTCTCGTTGTGGTAGTCAGTGTGATATACGTTTGTGAAGCCCTTCCAGTTGATAAGGATAAGGAAGGGACAGTTTTGGATCTAGACGCTTTCGCAGAATATATGATGAAAGCAAGAAAAATTGCTGGCAGAAGTGACCGTGCCAAATCTTTATCGTCATCAGGTTCCAGGTCCACGCCATCGTTATCGTCATCAAGTTCCAGATCCACACCATCTTTATCGTCATTAGGTAGATACACACTAACTTTATCGTCATCAGGTTCAAGACCCAAGTCATCTTTATCGTCATCAGGTTCCAGATCAAAGCCATCTTCATCTTCCTTTAGGTCTACATTAAGGAGACAGACCAGTACTACTAGCAATGATAACAGTAATGACAGTGGAAGTCATTACAATGGAAGCAATCGTCCAAATATTCCAAAATCATTTTCATCTCCTATATCTCCTTCAAGTGGTCCTGGTTCTTCTCTCAGCAACGCTTACATGGAATTAAAAAGACAGAGAGAAATGAACCTTCGTCAGCGATCGGTAATCGAAGAGCTGCAAAGAGAGTTGCAAATTCAGAGACTGCAAAGATACCGTAATGCGAACCAGATTCCAGATCCTATTGGAAAACATCAAGAAATGAGTTTTGTTCCTATTAGACAATCCCATCAGCAACACCGTCTTCGAGACCAACAAGAAGCTCTTGCATCTTCAAACTACCCGATTGCCATTCCAGCACCGAAAAATAACCCACAACTTGCACAGGCACAGGCACAAGATACTGCAACGGCAGGTTCAGAAGATTACGGAATCTTTAATACAGTGTATAAATGGTTCGACGCTGGAAGGACCTTGATAACCATCCCAATGGGCATCTTTAATATGATGGGAGAAATTGCAAGATATATGGATAGATCTGAAATGGTCGAAAACATTAAGGACGGAATCGTTGGCAGAATTTTTGGAGGAGAAAATGAAAATCCCTTTGTACAGAAATAATATTAAATACTTCTGTTGCTAAATAACAATATTACAATATCATACTCACGACGATCACGATCAAATTGCCAAGACCATTTAGAAAGTGGAAAATTGCTTACATATGCGGAGCACACACCTCCATGTTATGCTTCCATCATTAAATACGATTGGTGATTATGTTAAATTGATGTAAAGACAAATTGTTTTGCGATAATCATTTAGTTATGTACAAAAAGTAGCTAACATGAGTATTCTTCCCCTTTTTAATTGTTATACACAAGTCAAGGAGAATTATAAATGTTATGTTTTTATAACTGTTTTCTATATGTATTACTATAAGTTAATTATACTTCTTATAAATACCATATTTTTTAATAATATTGATTTATAAGCAATCGCTTCGCAGTTTTTGCCTGATATCCTTCTGTACTTCTTGTTGTTGCTACTGTACTATGTACGAATTTACTTTCTTTATTTTTTGTTTGCAAATCTGGACAGGTCTAAGCGAAGGCATGCAAACTTATAATCGAATTAGTATGCAGAATGCAT
>JAQFYC010007358.1:0-10604 GCA_034694165.1 Tomocerus mixtus
CATTCATTTTTGGACCTTAGGGGCCCAGAGCCATAGATCTTGCCCTGGGGCCCAAAATTTATAGTTCCGCCACTGGTGTCCAACTGTATTGGCAGTGGACATGCGCATTGGACGGGTTTTGTTGATAAAATAGTTTAAATAGCATATTAGAGACATTTACCACTAAATTCCCACTAAGCCTCTTATTACCCCACGTTTGGGGTAAATTGAGATTCATATTTGAATTCTTTACGTCGGCCCCTATAAAACAATACCCCACTTGCCATGTTTGTATTTAAAAAATAAGTGGGCGTGGCCAACACTCCATGGGGATGCAGCCAATTTGGTCCAGAAACACTGACAAGATTATTTTCTACCTCCTATGTATTTCGAATTCTGAACACAGAATTCAAAAAAGTTGACGTGGTCAACAGTTAGAGGTTTAACAGACAGGCAGACAGACAGCATGATGGAACCCATACTGTATCGTGCGTACCGATACAGATTAACTTGTGCTTTGACTGTGCTTTTTGAGCCAATCTCGAAGCGGGATGTGACGATGTGAGCCAACAGAACTGTGAACTGTGACTCGTGCCGTGGTTCACTAGAGGAGATATTATTTTGCTCTCTTACGCTTTAATTTAAAGTTCTCATTTATAGTTTTATTCCGTCTGTCTATCTGTCCGTTCCGTCCGGTTGATTTGTGACTCAAAATAGGTTTCGAATGACTTCAGGGTAGCTTACTGAGGATCCTCCGGTGATACCGATTGAAAAATGGAGTCAATTTGTCAACGGGTCGCTGTCACTGAGTCAATTTGAAACATTGTTCAATCAACAGTATGCCTAGTATGCATACTATATAACATACATATTACATTCGCTTACAACTCAATACAAAACACAGGGTCATCCTCATCAGCCGGGAAAATTAAATTAATGATCATCCATAATCCATATAATCATATCGACCGTATAATACAACTATTTATTTAATTTCTATATACATTTTGATTTGTTTCGACTACTATATGGATTCTACATTTTTCTATTATTAAGTAGCGTATCTCCTTTACGTGAAAAGCGTGTCTGTCACAGTGATCACAGGATGATCACAATGATTGTCAATAATGACTATCAATAATGATCACAATGATTATCAATAATGATCACAATGATTATCAATGACGATCTCAATGATTAAATCCATTGAGAGTTTCCTGGGCATGGACACGTGGGCATTATAGTAGAGGGTTGCCTGGGATTAGTGTGCATTAAACATGGCATACCAGTAGCATAATATTTGGGCCCCATCTATGGGAGGTGTAACATAATTGGAAGACTTTTACATTTTTTATATATTTTGTAACTTTTAAACGGTCCAACCTTTTTGAACTGTGTTAATGGATTTCAATGCAAGGATAAATTTTACTTTCTCACAATGCCCCAACTTATTGGGGCAATGTAAGATTTGGCCAAAAACCGGACTGTTATGTTGGACGGATAATCACAATGATGTTCACTATTGACAAGCTCCTTTTGTACGTTTACGGCGGTTTATTCATTACACAAATAGCAAGGGAAATGAATGCGAAGTACGAATAAAACAGTTTAAAACAGTGCGTAAAAAAGTAGGGGAAGTGAACAGGTGCAAACTGTTAACAGTGAAACTAAAGCATTGTTATATAACCTTGAAATAATATAGAGCCTATTTCAGAACAGCGTTCAAATGTTGCGGGGGAACCGCATTTGGGTCGGCCGGGCCAATCTCTGGTGGAGAAGCGGCCCGGCCCATCTCTGATATGCATATGTATTCGGCATTCTGTAACTTGAACAATGTTTCAAGTTGACCTAACTCAGTGACCCGTTGACCGATTGACCCCATAATAGGAGGTTGTCGTCCTCTGGTCCCACAAAGGACGTATACTGAGTTTATCTTAATCCGTTCAAAAGTTATCGTGTTTACGGACGGACAGACAGACGCCCAGGCAACGTAATCGTATAAAGTAGCTTCAGCTACTTAATAAAGGATATTAAGTATTAAAGGCGGAAAGCCTATTAGAGATGGTACAATAGGGACAATATTGGGTACTGTATCGAGTAATCCAATAATGCAATGGGGTTGCGTCATGTATAATGCCTGTACTAAATACAATAACACTATTCTACTACATACACCATACGCCATATATATGACGCAACGACAGCATTTCATTGACTCTTTCTCTATGCTAAAACTCTCAGGTTAAGCTTTATATTTCTATTCCCATCATCCCATCCCTATCCCTACATATAAAAAAAATCGCTAGAGAGACACTCTCGCTTTATATAGTTTCTAGTTTACCTTAGTAAAACTGATGCTATAGATGTCCTTTTCTCTGCTATCCCTGCTATCATATGAATAAATGTTTGTTTTTTCCGCTCTGTTGGTCCTTCTACATCCGACCACCATTTCCACAGCAGGCTTACCTATCGTCAGAGAAAATGGATGAGGTCACGCACAATGAAGTATTACTCTATTGCTATTCCTCGTGGAGGTACGAGAGGGGGCTGAGGAGAGGCCAAGTACACGATTGGTATAGATTAAATTGAATTGTTTGCCGGCAGAATTTATTCTTATTCTGACTAACGCAGAGGGCCGTAGAATGCAATTCGTCAGAGGGCCGGGTGCTCTGATAGGCTTACAAGAGAATACAATAGAGTATTACTTCGTTATATCAAGCGAGAGTGTCCCTCTAGCGAAGAAAGAAGAACAATTTTTTTCTATGACCTATGTATCTCACGATATCTATTTACGTACCTACTTGTAATTTTACATTATATGGATGATTCCTAGCTAGGAATTTACACCACCATAATGGTCATGCATGAAAGTCAGCACAAATACTACTTACTGTAAATATGTATTATATTTATAAAAAACTACAGGCTCGATACGTCAATTTGCAGTTCACAAACAAGCGATTCGAGTTTTAGGAATGAGGAACCCACTTTTAATATCTTAAGACTCCCCCAAAATGTATGTAGGATTTAGTTTTCATTTGAACGAGAATAATATATCCATCCAACAGACTTTATTATGGAGGAAGGAACCCAATTTCTAAGAATGAAACCATACATTATTATTGATTGACTCGGTCAATCTATACGATCACCTTGCCTGGGCGTCTGTCTGTCTGCATGTCTGTCCGTCTGTAAACACGATAACTTTTGAACGGATTAAGACAAACGGTTCCTACTCAGTATACGTCCTTTGTGTTACGAGAGGACGACACCCTGCTAATATGGGGTCAATCGGTCAACGGGTCACTGAGTTAGGTCAATTTGAACCATTGTTCAATTTACAGTATGCCGAATACACTTGCATAAGTAGTGTGGTACCTCCCGTTTTCAAAGATTTGCACTAAAATTGTATTCGTACGTCACTAACAATCATGCCACTAGATGACAGACCGAGTCAATCTATTATATACTGACTTGCTATGTTTTATTAAATCATAACTTTAGAAGTAGGCACAAGGGTGTTGTTTACAGGGGTGAACAAATTCCTTAAGTTTTAACTTACAATTACAAATTACATTTCACAGTTTATTTAATTGCAAGCGTCAAATTACATTGTCCTGCTTCCCAATCAATTACAAATTGCATTGAAAAATTGCAATTACAGATAACAAATTGCATTTCTGTAATTTACTGAAAAACTGAACTGAAGAATTTTTGAAATTAAAATTACAAATGATATTTCTGTGATTTAATTACCTAATTAAATTACATGCAATTAAATTTCAAGTAAGTAAGTAAGGTTTTATTGAAGGTTGACTTGGCCACAACCTTTACAACCGATTACATAATTATAACAGTTTTTACGTAGTGATTCGCACATATAAATATCGTATGCATAATATTATTACAGGTATTATAGTAAGATTTTTTACACATTTACTACTATTAGATTAAAATTTATTTAAGTTATTAGATGAAAGTTTCTTATTAGACTTGCATTAAACCAGAATTCAGCTAGCGTGTTAAATTTCAAGTATTTTTCCAATGCCTGGTTGTTTATATCTTTAAAAATTTAGCTGTAAAATTATACATTGTTCTATTTTAGATGCCACGTAAGCAATCTTTGACGCCCAGAATGGAAACTGATTCTAAAGAGGACGTTACGGTAGAGTCGACTCAGTCACATCTTCCCCTCTACAAGCTTAACGACAAAGAGCATACTGGATGGAAGCGGAGAGCCATACAAAAAGCAAAAAACTCAAACAACTACCGCGAAAAGAAAAACATCGAACTCGCCACCTTCAAAGCCTTATGCGCAGCAAAGGACGAAGAAATTGCTATTTTGAAGCGGCAGAATACCCAATTAGAAGATGAAAATATTATAATAAAGAGCAGGAGCAATGAGTTGAAACGCGTTAATGAGGATATGCAGCGGGAGCTCGTCGTCCAGATGGAAGAAGTGAAAAAACTACGAGGTAAAAAAAGCTTCCCACACAGAAAAATTAAGTATTTGACATTTTTATTCTTCATTGTAAGCAGTTGTAAAAAATGGGATGTTGTTTCCTGTTTTTTGTTCAATTTTATCTAAATATATGGATATTTTGATTATCGATTTTCCCCACTCACAGCACTGCAAAACTGTAGTTCTTATATATATGTAATTATTATTCATGCCCAGACGCGCCGGCCAACTACAATCATAGTTTAGTTCACGGCCTCCGCTTTCGCATGATTGTAGTTCTCGGCTACGAGTCTAGCTACGCTGGCGCTGCGCGCTCAGCTTTTTTACTATTGAGATTCGTTGCCAAGAATTAGCCAATTAAATGCATTGGCTGTTAATGATGTCAAATGTGTTATCGTATATTTATACTTATAGTTGCTGGTCAAGAGGAAATGCTTGATGAAAAGTCTTTTGACCTACTGTTTCCTTTCGACATCGATGACATCTTTAACGACAGGGTTGCAGATCAACAGTCCATAGGTCACCCAGAACAGTTTTTTCCCAATCCTTCGGTCATCAAACAAGAAAACTATGATAAAGCAGTAATCAACCAACAAAGGTGTGTGGGGTTTAGCATTGGTACTTACTTAATATAAACTAATCGTATGTGTTTTTCTAGAAAATATTTTAGTAATCTTAATTAAAAATTCACATCCTTCACACTCAACCTCAATTTGTAGTCATGTACCGTCGACGTGTTAATAAACCGATAGACAATAATGAAGGATCCGCAACTTGAAATGTTTGTTCATAAATCAGCATTGCTGATAAATAATCTAATGGGGCACAACTTCCACATAACGCCGAAGAGATTAAGTTAGTGATTAAGAAATTTTGAAGGTGAGCGAAGGAGATTTGGCAAAGTAAAGGTAAAGCAGGCAAGGTAATGAAGCGGAGCAGGACAGACATGATGGTTAAGGTAACAATTGATATAGCGAGGATATGAGGTAAACCATTGCAAAGAATTGGATATAAAACTCATATCAGAAACCTGTGTTGGCGAGCCACCCCCAACGGGATTCAAAGTCTGGCGCTCCGACTACCGATAGGGCGCTTTAGCTTTAGCCGGTGTACTAGAAGTCTGCTGCTCTTTGTATAGATAAGTGGTAAAATAAACTAGGTATATAGAATAGTATTAATTAGGATGGCAAAAAAGATAAGGGGCTAATTTAATCCCCTGTGGGATTCCACATGTTTAGTTAGAAGGGCGAAATTTGCAAATTATGTACGGCGTGTCCACATATTAATACGTACAAACTGTTATAGCTTTCTGGAAGCCTATATTTATGGTTAGAAATCATACCAGCGTACTCTGTAGCGAACCCAGGTGGCCATTTTTGGATGCATGTTTGGACCGTTAAGGTGGTCATTTTTGGATGCATGTTTGGACAGTTAAGGTGGTCATTTTTGGATGCATGTTTGAACAGTTAAGAAAGGGATAGTATAAGCAAAAGGGGTTTAGGCTAAGGATATTTCAGGAATGTTGGTGGACAGAATTGATACGTCAACTTTTGTTTCAAGAAGTGTTAACGGTGACGATATCATATACACAGAACACAGACAGATTTAAAAACTTACCATCTCTGTTAGCTATTGAAATTGTTGTCTTAAGTCGACGCGCGACGGTGCATGAATAGTAAAGTCAACAGTAAAACTACACGGTAACGCAATGAATGCTAGTAATAGCCCAAATTAATTGGGTTCGAATCAATTTTACACCTGCAAACTCCATTATACATCATAACACAAAATGGTTATCAATCAAAATAGAAATAGTTCACTTAAAATATTATGAAGATGCTGACTTTTTATCATTTCATTCAAATTCAGCTGCATTTTTGAGGATGAAGATTTCGTCTCGTTCATCAACAGCCTCACAACACCTGAAGAGTACGTGCATGAAATTGCTACAATTAGAGAAGCGCAACCAATTTATGATATTGGAGACCACGTGTACGAGGATCAGGACGCAGAAATGTGGCGTAAGTTGAATCGCTTGATACACAATATACTATACGTTCCTAAACTCCGTTTACTGTCAATGTCGAGTGTTTTTCCTAGAAGTACCAATAACCTACTGCGTTGAAAATGATGGTAGTAAAATGGCTCCCAGTTTTTATTTGCCTTTTAAATGTTTTTTGTTAAGATGGTGAAGCATTGCCTGGCATCGAGGACAGAAGTAGAGCTCCGCCAAACGTTGTGGTTCCAGCCCATCCTTATGAAAAGGAAATGTTGTGCAACGTCAGTCGCGAAACTCAATAGTTTATTGCGGATCAAATTTTTTTATTGTATATAGAACATAATGTCTTTTGGGAACTTGCTAGTACTGCTGTAACATAAAAATAAGGAAAAAAAATTAAGAAAATGTTACGGAAAGTTAAAATAATGTTACTTAGAAGTGAGAATTTATTCATTTGGCTGCTTTGTAATCAAATACTGTTTGTCTACATTCCACATGATGAATAAAAGCTTACAATTTATGCTCTCATTACCATTTTGCATTATAGTATTTTAATTTCATTTGAATTTACTTTTGAAGAGAGTGGAGGAGGGGCTATAATGCTGAAATGCGTTTAAAATGAAAAGTGGTAGACAAACTAAATCGATTATGCTGAATCCATTGGTGAATTGGAATAAATACTGCAGCCGCAGCCGTGTTCTAGCTTTACCCGTGGATACCCACGGGTGCTTTACTAGTATCTAATAACCATCGTTAATCCAATGTCCAACATTACATTACTTCCCGGGTTTTCAACATCATTTTCCACATCATGAAAAACCTGTACATTCAACTATAGGAAGTACTACAAAGAGGATGTTCCCTCTTTGTTACATTCGCTTACAACGGTTTATTAGTAAATAGTAATCTAAGTGTACAGTTCACAGAATAGAAACATTTCAAACTCCCTCCACGAATGAAAGCTCCAGGAAGGAGATTGTGGAATGAATGTTGCCAACGACCGAGATGCATCCAAATTGGAAAGATACATCAGAAAAGAATTGAAATTGTTTAAAAATTTTTAAAAATTGTGCATTGTGCATAAATGCTTGACTACGGGTTTGGAGGACACGGTAAATGGTTAAATTAATTTCTCTCCGTTCCTTAATATGGAATAAGTTTAGTTTATTCAAAAATGTATAAAAAGCAAACTTACATTTAATGAATACATACATATTAACTGTCTTTTAACATATTATGTAACAATTTTATCCACGACACATTAAATAGAATTTTAATAATTAAATTTAAAAAAATTAAAATTGAATTATCTTCTCAGTCACAATCCTTGTAATTCCTTCCCCAAACAATGTTACTTTCCTTTCCTCATTATTAAGGAGCTTGTCCCCTTTATAGTTTTGTTCTGTCTGTCTGTCCGTCCGTCTGTTCGCTTGCGGTGTAACTCTCGGTTTGCGATATCGACTTTGACTTTTCAGGGTAGCCTATTACGGTCCCTTTGGTGACACCATTGAAAAATGGGGTCAATCGGTCGACGGGTTACCGCGTTAGGTCAATTTGAAATCAACAGTATTCCTAGTATGCATACTAGCTACATAATATACATATTACATTGCGCGGTCCGGATCATCAGCCGGGAAAATTAAATAATCCATACAGTCATTATCGACCGCATAGCAAAGCCATTTAATATATTAATAAATTAATATTGATAATCTCCTTTCGTACGTACAACGTTTACGACGGTTTATTTTAACTGCCCTTATTTAAATAATAATTGATAATATTCAAAAAATTAAAGTATATAACACTTACCGTAGCATATTTTAAACCCTTTCGGCAACGTTGTCTACGAATTCTTTATACAATACCCCATCACAATATTTTTGCATTTGGTAAATAATGAAGAAATCGCCATTTTCAGCTTGTATAGTTATTGCATAAAACTTTTGGAATGGAATGTGTGAACTCTTCAGTTTCAGCATTGCAGCCCTTACTACTCCACAGAAGTCAATTATCATTGAAAAGCGGATAATTCCATTTAGGGTTGAGACAACAACCAAAATACATAGAACACTCATTTATGGGATAAACGTCAGCTATATACGATACAGCTATCTACAGATTATTAAGTAGCGAAAGCTACTTTATACGATTACGATTGGGGCAATGTGAGATTTGACCAAAAAACACAACAGTTTGCATCTGTTCACTTTCGCTACTTTATTACACACAGTTTTGCAATGTTCAGCATCTACTATTATCGACTGTACATAAATAATACCGAATAAATGAACAATGGTGTTTGGCTTGGTATAAGACTTCCCCTTAAGGTAACTTTTTACATAGAAAGAGGTGAAAAAATTAATATCAGGAAACATTTTCCATATAATTGGCTTCTAAATGCTATAAAAGCCAAAAAATCACAAACAATCTAAATTGTAAGGCATGTGTAATATAATGTGTAGTGTTAGTGTAAAATAATGTTAGACCAGACCTCAAAAAAGATTTCGGCCCAATCGTTTTGGCACCATGCAAACTGTTACATAACTAACCTTTACTCATTGTACTGGGGCTGGGAATTGTGCCTTGGTCCTTTCTCATTCTATAGAGAATCATGCAAAGTTCCTTACACATGTTGTGCTTGTGCACCAGCAATTACATTATATAGTCATTTTGTATTGTCAATATTGATAATACTAACGTAAACTATAATTGTATTATAAACTAAACAATAAAATGTAACAAAGAATGGATGACGCATCTATATGAATTTATAAAATTACACTTTACTAGATTGAAGAACTGAATATCTCTTATTAGATTACGTCCACCCCATGCATTGCATTATGTACTTTTAATATTATGGAGATGACAAATCCAAGTCCAAGTGACAAGCTAAGAATAGATTTCAACCGCAGATAGCAGTGTAAACTGTAAACGGTCGCTTTGATGATGTCCTACAAGCAATCACAATACATGAATGTATACATAAAATGGGACTGAAAAATGCGAGTCTATTATATAAGGCTTATATTTAATGGCTAAATAAATAAAAATTCAAGTCAGCTCCATGCAGCTTGAAATGGAAGGAAAGCCAACTGTTTGATTGCTACTCTACTCGAACTCTAAGCTGTCGTCGTCGTACGCATATCGGATTAGTAAACAGTAAGCAAGAAGTCAAGAATAACAAATGTATAAATTCACGGAACTCCTCATGAACTAAGATATTGTTTCAAGGATGAATGATGCTTGCAAATGAGAATTGTATGTTACAGTGCAGTGTGGAGGTTGCTTTTGGTCAACTTTATATTATTAATATCTGCTGAACTCTGAGCCTTCGATAATCCTCCAACCAACTCTAACTATTTTTATACAGAGTGCATATTTATCTCCTCTACAAAAAGCTCTACATTATGTTCAGTACAAGACAGACAGAGTAAAAAAGTAGAACTCACAATACTACATACTGCATATTATCTGGTAATCTGGCTCACGTCGCATATAGTCGATGCATCTAACAAAGTAATATTAAAGCTACACATTTTATTGGACATGATTTTATAAGTATATATACATAGTAGATACCATTTTCTTTACTTGTACATATCGCAATTGTTATTTTGTTATAGGTAAGTTATAATATAATATGTATTAACAATTCCCATCATGTGAATTGGGGTATATTCCATGCCAGAAAAACTACCTAGGTTGGTACTAGTACTAGATACCTAATTACAGATAATGATGTTCAATATCAAAAGTCTAACAGACTATATTCAGACTCCAAGTCCTGTAGGGCATACATAGCAGCATATGAATCACTTTCATATGCAGCAATGTAATATAGACAATAAATATAATAAATATGTAAGCAGTAAGCACTCTTCATACTTTTATGTAATTAATAGAGATTGCCTTCCAAATAGTATATTATATATTTTGTGTAGGTATACAAGGTTTTAAATTGCTGTTGCCAACTGTCCTTAATATGTTATGAAAGGATGATAACGCTTCCCATGAATCATAATTGAATGTTGCAATTCGATTTTGCTCCTACTTACTATATATATGTAGTGTATGTAGTCATAAGTAAAAACTGCCAAGCCACTATATACAGCCCGCCCGAGTGAGTGCAATGTTGCACAATTGTAATAAATATCCTTA
>JAQFYC010007359.1:0-10602 GCA_034694165.1 Tomocerus mixtus
GTAGTACGATACCCTTTTATTGCATGTGATTTGAATTCGATTGCATTCTGACTCTGACTTAAGCTGCCAAACAACATTCAGCTTACTTATGTACTTATTACCTAACCATATTTATTGTATGTTACTACTCGCATTTAAACCTAAGAGTGAGCATTTATATCGTGATTAAATGGAAAGTCTTTAGTTTAGTCATGCAATTGCAATATCTCGCTAATTATCCTCCCCTGTCCTTTCTACTCTATTGTATACATTGTATACAGTGTTCAACAGCAAGCTCAATACTCAATGCTCACTCATTACCATTATTATTCTATTACATGAATGTTACTGTTTTTACTGTGCAATTTTATACTTGGGAAATGGCGAAATGAAAAGTGCAATGAATTATTTAATTCATCTGGCGACGACAATTTAGTCTTTGATTAGAAGTTAGCCATTAGACTGTAGTCAACACAATAAGTCATAATAATGAGTCAAATTAATCGAACAGCTAATTAAATCAACTAATGTGAAATTAGAGCAGATCCTATCAAAGTAGGCGAGACAGACTGAATTGTTAAATTAGATGGTGAAAGTGGGAGGCACGTCCAATTTACTGTCACTATCAAATAATGCAAAACATTTGGCCTAAATTGAATTTATGAAAATATTATCGCTTCTTTCCGACAATAGAAAAATATATCTGTGATAATTTATTTCCAATTGTTTTGTACTGTAGATCAAATTTTGCATTGCAGATCAATTAAGTACTGTAGATCAATTAAAAACAACTATTTAACAATGTATGGTTAATTAAAAGTATTCTCAGCACTTAGATACAGTTTAAATTAAGACTACACCTGCATTGTATCGTGTGTAGGCCGTAGAACCTAGATTACTACTTAGTTTCATGTAAATCTATGTAATTACTATAGCTATTAATCATGTAACAGGGTTGAAGAAGTTTTATTACGTGTAAGTATAGCATGTTCCATTAGGGAAAGAAGTAACTGTATTAAAAAGTCATGGAAAAACTTAGTGTACATTCGGAAACGCAAAAATAATCATTATTTGCGAGAATTGTTAAGTAAATGTAATGGGAGAAGCCATATGAGGAAGGTAGGACAGTAAATAATAAAAAGAAAAGAATGAAAAAGATTTCTCTACATACGAAAGCATATAGGTACACAAAATATGTATAGCACTATGTTTAGAATTTAGAATGTTTGTCATAGATGTTTGTATTGTAAGTACAGTTGCGACTTTGTGAGTATGAATATGAATGTCCCATAAAATAGGTTAATAAATAAAAGTGAAAAGAGTGTTTGTATATAAGAATGATAAAGAGGGGACTTTGACTGACCGGAATTGGAAGCTTCGTGATGAATAGGAGTGACGGCGGGTGGAGTGTTCAGTGAAGAATTGTTCTCGCCGTTGACAGCCTTCTCAAGAACCTCGTGGTCGTCTTTACAAAAGAGACCATCCTCCCTGAGAGCGAATTCGTCACCAGGCACCAACTGCCTCTCACACGCAACACACCGGAAACAATCCATGTGGTAAATCTTACTTCGGGCTCTCATCACGAAATCCTGCTTGCTAAAGCACAGCCCACATTTCTCACATTTTGTACCAAATAATCTGAAATACAACAAAAATACATTCTTACATACATTACACAGCTCTATTAGCACTAAAGCATATCATTAAGTAGGTGTGTCACTGTCCAAAGTCATTGCTTGCCATTTTTGATGTCAATATAGTCTATTAGTACACGTGCTGGTGTAGTTGTTTGAAAAAATATAAATATCGAACGAAAAACACGACACTGCTATACAATACCTACAGATATACCATTAAATATATTTCTGTTACGTAAATCAAGTATACCCTATCATAATTTATCCACTATACTTATGTTATAGGAAATATATACTTATATTTACACAAAACTACTTTATAGGGAATAGGGATAAGTACAAGTTGCTAACTTACATTTCCCTAGAGTCAACCTAAGCTAAAGAAAAATTCTAGTCGTTGCTGTTTGTCTACTTTTTGATTTGCATTTAACCCAGACTGCTTGCCTACATAATATACATATATTCTGCTCTGTCCATACAATGTCATAAACTCTGGAATTGTAAATATTCTCAAGCAATGCAATGGCAATGAGAAAAATTTCCTATGTAGTGAGGTACTACTAGTACATACATATTATATGTATTGGATAGTGGGAGTGTTAGAATATTTTCTATTCTGTTTTGTCCTGAAATGTATTAAATATTTATATAGTACAACACACGCTAGAAAAAACTATTTCTTATATTGGCAATGGCTATAGGTGAAAGTAAAAAATAAAACTCGTGTTTAATATTACATATAAATATTGTGCATGTATATAAAATACTTACGTAAAGAAAATCCAGGACCAAGACCAAGACAAACATGAATTTGGTTTAGTATGTATGTAAAGTATATTTATTTAAGTGTTGTATACTGGATACTGGAATGGAATGGCATGTGGTGCGGTGGATGTGGGTGGGAGTCTAATATTCGAGTCCAGAAAAAAATCCAGTCCTACGGATCCTATCTACTTACTATCGTTTGGTATTTACTAAATGTGTTTATGTATGTGTGTGTGTGTGTGGAGAATAGGATTCAGTTCGGAAATAAGTAATGGCATTGCATAGCATGTCAATTGTTCATAGACCTAATAGTTCGAAATATGTAGTTATATGTAAGTACCTCCATTCGTATGTATTTATGTGTTTGTAGCAGAGACCTCTTTTATTATGACCTTTTCACACGGCAAGTAACTAAGTAAAACCAGGATCTCAGGCTTGCTTGCTTGCATATCCCGTCCAATCTAGTGAATCTAGTTCCAGTCGCTATTATTGCCATTGCTATTGCTATTGCCCTTACTATAGTAAACTGCAGTCGGTATATTTGTAATATATTATTATTATAATTCCCAGAGAAGGGAAACGTAGACGGGAAAGAAAGGAAAAGTCTATAACCTTTATCTCAATTTTTCACATTCCTCTGAACAAAGTCTATAAAAATCTGTCCGACTTGATTCGACGAAAACATTTACTGGATAAAATAACCATAAAGTTTTACATAGCTCAGGAGATTAGGTCTGCGTCGAGGGAGGGAACTTTGTTAAGATTACATGGCATGTGTTGTAGCTGGCATGCCAGAGTTTATCTAAAGATCCCAAATACAGATCACGAAAGTGTACCTAAATAGTAGTTTGGTGATACTAAAGCATACAAAGTAGGTAGACCTTATTTTTATGTAGATACTATTACGCCTAAATATTGAAATATGTAAAAGTAGGCACCTAAAAGTATTTTTATATCTAACCCACATCGAAGGGACAAACTATTCCTACATGCAATGAATATTGTAGTCTGCTAAGTATACATATAATCATATAACTACATATTTCTCCAGTATATTATTTACTCTACATTAAAAATTGCCAAAAATACCTATAGCATAACATTTTATTGAAATAATAAATAAATATAAAGGGGAAATTGAGATTTATGAAATTATAAAAGTGCTTACCGAACGTAATCTCGTTTACAGTATGTTTTTCCATCACGGACAAAGCATGTACAGTTTTCGTCTAGGAATTGATGACATTCGACACATTTAAGGCAGGCGGCATGCCACTCCAGGTCAGGGGCCACCCTTAGAATGTACTGGTCGTGGATTTGTGATCCGCAGCCGACGCAAAGACTCAGCCGCCGCTTCTCTGTCATACAAAAAAGCACTCCTGCTATCAATGATGATGTATTCTTAAGGCATAATTTGTAATCAATTATTATACTAGTAAATATACACAACTTATATAATACAGTTATTATTCTAATTGACCATTACTCTAATTTTACGTTACTTCTTTCATTGTGATGGTATTTGCAATGGTATTTGCAATTAATCCAATACTTTAGTACACAATAGTATATCTACTACACATCGAATCGAGATTGATATATGTATCAACGCAACGATTTAATAAACTAATTAATAAGAAAGAGAGAAAGACCTTTCCAAGTGAATTACTATGCTTTATTACTCGTTGGTACTACAATATTTAACATTTTAAGCAGAATACCTTTAATAGTTTTCTTCATCTAAATAAATAAAGTTTCAATTATATCTTTAGGTTGGTTTAGTGAATAAATTTCTAATTAATACCTTTGCGTCATTTCTAAAAGTACATTTGCAATTAGTGAAAGAATCGAGGTAATCATTAGTAGGTTAAACATGTACCTTTGCTTATTGTATCTTTCTGGACAGCCTGTTCTGAAAAAACGCTGTGGCGTGGCATGGGCATGGTACACCAGGCCATATGTTGCTTGCTTGCTAACTTGCCCATGTCTTACACACCACCGATTTCATGACAATAGCTCCGACACCGTTATTTTTACCCCCGACTATCGTCTCTCGACTTGACTATGGTTACCAAAAAGTGTCAGCATGACCATAATAAAAACAGAGATGAGAAAAGAGGAGCTAACGACGCGAAACGACTCGCTCATGAAATGAAACATTAGCTCACTCCACTCCACTGGATCCTCTCTTCCAAAATCAGACCTAATTGATTGAATTTCGTGTTCCCTGATTACTAAAATAATTTTTCCGGTCCCAATTATATAGACATCGGATTTTGACGATAACCTGCTCACAAATTGAAGTATCGATATTGATACTATTCTATGTATGAAAAAATGAGCCTTCAATGACCTACCAAAATTAAATGAAATAAAACACGGACAACTAATATGCTCATAAGAAAGCGTGCAAATCTATCCATATGGCTTAATTGCCTAAGTACCTATGATTTTCACCCAATAAACTATAAAAATAGAGTAAAAGTACCAGAATTTATTTATCACTGGGCTAAACAAGCAGATCTGATGTGATTTGACTTTGCTAGGTGCTGATGTGCATTTAGCATTTGAATCTGTAACAATATCCTTTAGCTACAAGCTATGTACACTGACACATACTACATAAGTACTAAATACATACAAGAAGGGAAATAAAGTATGTAATCTGTTCTTGCTCCATCCTTTCAATAATAATACCTAATACCTTTGCAACAATAGAGCAATGAGTTTCATAGGAGTTCAGCGTGGCGGAAGTAACTCGGATATTCATTCATTTCTCCTGGAGGCTAATACAACAAAATAATCATAACGGCTCAGAGGAAGAGAACAACGACTCCAGGCGTTTACTGCCATACACTCCAATCCATTCTAACAGAGTGAATGTTGTCGTTGTCCCATTCTAGCATCTACAGTCTACAGCTACAGCCCTAGTAAATCCAAATGCCTATCTAAATAAATATACATATAATGTCTAAAAATACTATCCGTATAGAGATACAATTTAATCTGTATCATTTCTGTTATATTATAGTAGTAAGTAATCACACAGAGTTGAGATTTAGTGAGTGAGTGAGCGGGAGGAGGAGGAAATTGTCATGAAGTGCAGTGCAGTGTTCTGTACTGTAGAGAGGATTGAGATTTTGAGACAATGGTGACACAAGGAATGACAAGGCAAGGCAAAGGGTTGATTTAATGCTGACTGAGCTAAACTTCAATACAATTCCTTTTTATTTCTGTTGCTCTTGCTTATTTACTAATAGCAGTAGAGTACAGCTATAGGACAATGAAGAACAAGATCTACATCTGATTTAAGGAGACAAATATGCATTACTAAACTAAGTCTATACTAAAGCATTGTGAACCAACAAAAGGGAAAAATCCATTCGTGTGCAGCTTGTGCCATATACAATATAAATCAGTAGGAATTGATTTTTCAATTGAACTCATGAATAATTTCACGAATTGGTGACAAAACACAACTAACATTGCAATGCATTCACAAATATCCATACAAGTGTAATCATTCACATGAATTAACAATACAACTCGGGGTAACAATATTCTAAGTATTTAAATTCATCTACAGATATACGTAAACGAATAGTACTAGTATATCTTGTATGTAAAGTGCATTCGAATTCGAAAGAACCTCATGTATAGAATTTGCATCAACCTACACATTTCATACACTTCGTAACTCTTTTACTGATTTATTTTCTCTAATGAAAGTTTTGTCATGCTGGTACATACTATAAGTACTGAATGAACTCCATTCAACAATAAGAGGTATGTATAGTGTACCTATATAGATATTTAGACAACAGAATAATATTAATATACATACATATGTACACAGTATGGATTTGTACAGTTTATACAGACAGCCACAACCCTTCACTCTAGGAAAGTAGTCAAACCAAGTGAAGTGAACTATATTAAAGTCTGAATAGAGAGTCACACCAAATTTGGCACAATTAGTTCCGTTTCGATCGATTACCACTCTATCTTTTATGTAAGTGCTATCTCAATCTCTATCTATGCCATGCCAGGCATACTCTTTTTCTTGTCTGCCTAAAAATCTCATACCTACGCTACTAAATATCCTATAACTATAGTAATGTACTTGCATACACAAATACTATATAATAGTAGATACTGTAGTAAACAGTTGCATATAATTATATATATCTACATAACATCTATATAACTTTTATGTACGTATTTGGGCCTCATGCTATTTCTATAGAGCTTATAAGTTTATAATATTGATTGCAGTGGTATGTACAGATAGTACCAGACCAGACCAGTATTAAAGAATGATAGGAAGTTTTGTCCTTCTCTTTCGCTCTTGTGCATTTATCCATTTATAGCTAACCAGTTGGTTGGTTGCATTGCATAAGTCTCAAGGGAGACGTAGTAGACAATGCGATTAGATAGAGTACCTACCTACCTATACTACATAGAGTCTACTACTACACAAACAGAAAAGATAGAGTTCAGTGCAATAGTGCACTAGATACAAATACAAGCACAGTGCGTGTGTATGGATTGGATTGGATGAATAGCATACGGTGAGAGAGGAGAGAGAAGGAAAACTCTTCCTCCTAAATACGGAAAGCCATTAACTAAATTAAAAGTCAAGTGCCTTCACTTTTACCGTGAAAACCTTGCTGAATGAGTAACTTTGAGCTTCTCAATGAGTGTGAGCCAACGTTTCATTCAATATCTCAACTAGAATGCAGGAACTTAAAACTTTGTTTTCCCTATGTATGTATAAGTGTGTATTTATATTGTATACTTACACTTCTCTTCACTACAATAAAGTAAGTATCGTAAATATAAAGAGGAGAGGAATGAACTGAACCTCTACTCAGAATAGAATATAAAAAAGGTTGTAGAACAAAATACTACTACGTTTACCTAAGTGAGCATACGGTATATCATTCAATTCATCGTAACATAACGTATCTTTTTATTTATCTCCAATAACGATGTATAGATTTTTAGAACATCTACCATAAATACCTATGTACATACATGTAAGCATTCCTCATGCTTACGGAAGTGTGCAATGCCTCATGTTATACAATCTATAATTCATTCATTAAGATAAATAATTATTTTTAAGTTTGTATTGTAAATTGTTAAGTTAATATCAAAAGTTTTACAGATTACAGGTAAGTAGATGGTAGATAACCCAGGTTGATTTTACAGGTAGGTAACCAATTCTACATAATAAGTTGCAATTGTTAGTTATGTATTGCACTTGTGCAGTTTTGCATTTACCAACAATACTATTCATTCAGTAAATGCATGTACTTGTAAGTACTTATGTAATACTAGTAATACCTAAGAACTTTAGGTATGTATAGCTGCATATATGAATTATATGCGTAGGATAATTAATTGTTAGTTAAATAAGCTGGAAAGTAACTGGTATAGTCTCTAAATTAAACCTGTATACAGTAAGTAAGCATATAAGTTAGTGCAGTGTATGGAACTATAGGTCATTGTTCACATGCTATACATACAGACAAGCCACTGCATTTAATGCATAGGAAACAAGACTTTAATTACAATATACTTATCATGTATATGTATGTATAATGTGTTAGATGCATAAAGGAACTTGGATATACATTTACTTTGCTTTACTTAATATATGTATTTATTTAAGTAAGAACTTCGACAGTCTCGCATGTAATCTTAATGTTCCACAGACAATAGATTTCATCTCTTACACTCTTCCTTTACCATTTACACTTCACATTCAGTTTCAACCTTTCCAGCTCATATTAAGCTAAACTACTCTCTCAATCTGTTCTAAGTTCCCACTACAGTTCTATCTACTGTTTGTATAATATTAATTACCTTACAACTCTCCTGCTACTTCATGTTTAAAGTTTAACTAACAATGCATTGCTACTTACTTACTACTTAGGTACGCATATTATACATAAAGGTAATGCATATTCATACATATTATAAATACAAAGATGTATTTTCATTCAAGATCCCACTTCACATATAGAACTACTATAGCAGACAATATTTAACATTAAAACAAGTTTAAAATTTAAAATGAAACAAATGAATGTAGTAAGCTTGAGATTCTAGATAATTCTAGTTTAACAAACGATAAAGAAAACTCAAGTGTAAATCAAATATTAAAAATTTAAATTAGCTAACTAACTGCTTATTTTAAGATTGCTATAAATTTGAATTTAGACAATGAAATGTTAGAACTTAGAAGTAAGCACACGTGTATAAAGTATAAATATAGAATATAATATACCGGAATACGTAAAGTTTATTGTGTATACGTGCATTAATAATATAACACCACTTGTAGGAGTACTAATTTTACCTATGTAAAACCCACGTAAGATATGAATGAATAATCAAACAGGAAAAACATGAATGAAAAATTATAAACTAAGAATGTAACAAATTATAACAGCATTATTCTGCTCGGGTATAATATAATTAGCCCATTGCATGCTGTTACGTAGGAATTACATTGGATTTGACTCTCAGAAATAACTAATGCAAATTTTATGGCACTATATCTGACTTCTATTACGTTTCGCTTATTCAAAGAACGGAACATTTCATAAAGACTACAGATAATAGAAAATCGTAATTGAAATACTAGTAAGTAATTGTAATACACCGAATTTCTTTAAAAACAGAATTGGTTAATAATTATGTAAATATATGTGGCAGGTATAATTTACACCCAGGTTGGTATTGGTTTTATGCAATCATTAAGCATGTCCAGTGTGTAGTAATTGTAGTACACCGAATTTCTTAAAAAATAGAATTGTTAATAATTTTGTAAATATAGGAGGCAGGTAAGTTCGTGAAACGTTTGTTTCAATTGGCTTTATGCAATCATTAAGTATGTTCGGTAAATATGTCTAGTAATGAGGTAATGAGTGTTAATTATCAGCTCTTTATTCTGTAAACTATACTTTGTATAACCAACAGCCTAAATTCTATACTCACAATGCAATATAGAGCACCTAGAAGATTGTTCCTATTTAACAAAGCTATAGATATCAAGAAAATCTTCTGATTTTCCAATTCATAAAAAAATTGGACGTTTTTCAATTTCACATGGACTATTATAGTTAGCGAGTTAAGCCTTTCTGAGGGAAAATGAAACCTATATAATTGTATAAGTATAACATTGTATTAAATGCACTATTCGACTTAAAAGAGGAATTAAGCTCCTAAGAAAGATGAGACTATGTGTATATTGTACACCGTACACTTGTACTACGCATAAAATATCCCAGCAACAGAGCTATCATCATCTTTCTATCTCATTCTGATCTCCTCAAGTTATGTCTAATGGAATGGCTGTTGCTTGTTCCGTTGTTGTCGAGATTTCAAAATGACTCCCCGCCCGGCGCCTTACTTTGTCCAGGCAAAAACATGAAGACAGAACAGGACACTGCAGTACTTAGTTTAGTAGTTTAATTAAATAGTATACTCATAGTCAAGGAACAGTTGGTGTTGTTCAGTAGATAATAGACTGGAGTTTTATAAACTTATACCAACTGTTTTCTATATGACTTGACTTTTAATACTTTATAAGAACACACTCGCACAAAAGGTGTAAATATATATTATGGGTACCTAAATGATACCACCTACTAGGTTTAATAAGAGAATCTCACGTAATATTGTATATAATGCAGTATCTATGGGTGCGTTAACTTTGTATCTTTCACAAAACGTGTACATCTTATCTTTAAGTGGGCAAAGGTAGCCATAAAGACTATCTTTCTATACAAACTCGCCTGTAAGCTGTGTAACCAGGGATTTCATTTAATTTCATGATTCATTCATTCATTAAGCTTCCACAAATGCGCTTCAACTCATTAATTATTTAAGTAAACGCAACACCACACCACACCACACCACAAACTGCACTCAAGTGTTTTACAACAAAATATACAAGAAAACCAACTCTACATAATATACAATAGTTAAGAATAGTACAATACTCCAGTTTAATTACTATTAAACTTTATATTTGTAAGTAAGAAGGTTCCTTTTTTGTATTACTAAAATCTTAAGATAAGTAAGTAAATAAAGATGCGCACACTAAAACTGAGGTAGTACATAGATTTAATTGTCAATTCGATTTAGATTTATGTCGAAGATTCTTAATTACAATTACAGGTAGGTAATTCAATTCAGACCAAACCCA
>JAQFYC010007360.1:0-10602 GCA_034694165.1 Tomocerus mixtus
TGATAAATTGCTCAGTAGTCAAGGAAAATAAAACTTGACAACGATATACGCCCTTCTTCACGCGGAGGACACAATTAATGATTTCAAAAAAAAATTTGTTTCCTTGAGGAATATCCTATTTCCTAATTTAGATTATTGAGAGGGAACCTCTTTATGGGGTACATTGTTTGGATTAAAATTGAACCCTACATATTTAGGGATTCTACATTTTTCCATTATTAAGTAGCATGTCTTCTTTACGCGAAAATCGAGACTGTCTGTCCGTCCATAGTACATGTTCCCTCTCGGTTACATTCGTTTACAACGGTTTATTCTATATCGGCACTATTGGTTCGTTTGTCCTGTCTGTCTGTCTGTCTATTCGCGCTCTAACTTTTGAACACGTCAACTTTTTTGAATTCTGTTTCCAGAATTCGAAAGAGGATTTAAAATGAACTTATTTTTTACATAGAAACATATGGCAAGTAAAGGTGTTGGCACAAGGAATCCAAATATTATATTTGCCACATGCATGGGGCACTGTGGGAATTCAGTGCTAATGTTTGTAAATGCCATTTAAACTATTTTCGTCAACAAAACCCGTCTACTGCCGACACAGTAAAGATAAAGATAAGTAAGTGACCTCTGACCTGACAACAGCTAGACTTCTGGGTATGAATTTGTATCTCATTTTAAAGTCAAACTCGAGCATTTGTTTTTCACTGGTGATGACGGTCGTGTCCGTTTTCTTGTGGACGACCACATTGGCATTGCTAATATTCCTATTGACATTCAACGTCAGTGCGATGGCCGTCATCTCACTGAAGTACACCGAGTAGCCGGATCCTGAACCGCACCAGTGTCCTCCTGTCATTGGACGACTGATCTCTGCCACCTACGTCATTTCATTTACTTTAAACTTTATTCTTTACTATTTAATTCACTATTATTTAATTATTAATATAATAAAGTACCTGAAGTGATCCCTCCGGACAGCCGTTGTGTATGGGAGATAGGAAAGGGCCGATATTGATAGAGTCAAACATTATCTGAAATTAATTCAAATATCTTTTACGTATCCAAGTATAAGGGGAATAGTATCCCGACTCTGTACACTAACTAAAGTAAACAAATCTTGCATGGCTATGTTCCGACAGAAAAGAGAGAAACAATGTTTCCGGACTGGCAAACAGAAAATGATTACTTCCGTTTGTTTGCATTACAACCGCCCTGGGAATTATTTATTGTGTTGTCCATTTTACAGTTATTTTAAAGCCAAATGAAAATTGCAAACTCTCTCCTCTACAGCTCCTTTATAAATATTTACTTCGTATATATACCATATACTACTTCGTATATATATAAGAATAGATTTAGGTGTTTGACGCAGGAATAGAATATTTAGGGAAAGTACGTCAGTCTATCTTAATGGACTTGCTATTTGACTATTTCACCTCCCTTTACATTTACTCTATAGACCCCATCACTCACTCACATCAAATAACATGCAAAGAGTAGAATTATATAGATAGGCACTCGGTGTTGAGGAAGTCAAGTGTGTGTACTCTAATAGAGTAAAGGTATGTGTGAGTTGTGTTCTCCCGTTAACTCTACGAGGGTAACTCAACTGAGTTAAGGGTATATGTAAGTTAAGTTAAGGTTTATTTTATTTGCAAGTTTGGGGATGTAAAATAAAATATGGTGAGTCAGGCGGAGAGAACTTTCTCATCGATCCACGAAAAATGAATGGCCATGGGGAATTAGGGATTCCTCCACATCCATTACAATAATTTTACACTTTTCTTTTACTTTTACATTTACTGTGTCTGTATACTTTCCCTTTCTATAGTATACTATATAAAGGCAAAGCAGAGCAGACCAACACGTGCCTTGAATTCATAAACACGCCAATATTTCACAAAGCCGGCTCTGCATTGTCCACATTCCTTTACATTTGTATTTATATGTGTATAGTGTGTTGTAGACATTTACCTGAACGAAATCACCGAACGAGTCCCCAGCCGCAGCAAACGTCAGTTGACAGACGAAATGCCGTTTGTCACTCTCCAGCGCTGTGGCGATAGTCAACGAGTTGATGGACAGTTGGTACGTATTCCCCCATTCCCCGTAGTAAGTACGATTGCACGCTGCAACAAATTTATTTTATTAATTACGTCTCAATGGAAGCATTTACTTATTTATTTTGGAATGCGACATCCTGAGATTATGGTGAACTTTATAAACTTGTCTTTTGTTGAAGAATCGTTCGCATTGTGACCTACAGCTAGCAAAATGGCTTTAGTCAATTAAAAAAGTATAGTTAAGAGATGCAGGGATGTACAACACATTGACTTATAGCCACGGCTTGACTTTCTCTCTTGTAATTGCAAAAGTATATTTTCACAGAGATAAAGTTAGGAATGTTGTAATCCTTGTAATTGAAGATGATCCTTTCTAGCGAGAAATTAGATTGGAGGACGTGGACGGTAAGCCAATTTGTGGGTGTTAAAGTGTTGACGTCGCATCGCACCACCAACCATCACGTATTTCTAATTTTTCTTAATTCTTCTAGAAAAGGCTTTAGTGGATAAGGTCACATTTACTTTTAAAGCACACACAAGATGTGGTGGCAATAACAATGACAGACACTACGTAAAAAGCAAAAACGTTTGTCTGCAATAATGCACAGAGAACAAATTCAAATTTAAATGAGAAAGTCAACTTGTGAAAGCCTTTCTCCACCCAAAGTCTAAAAATAGCAATTATTAAAAACGTTTCGCATAAATAACATTTCTCTATACAATGACCTACATTTTATTGTCCATCTATATAGCTGCCTTATAAGCAAAAGTTTAGGTTTAGATGGATGCAGCCGAATATAAGGAGTTTCTTAATGTACGATTTATGAATACCCAAAAGTCTAACGAGTAGAGTACAAGTTGATGACTTTAATTCAAATTATTTAAATGTATGCAAATGGCCAATGTAGTTTTATTATTAAAATAAAAAGGAAATTAGCAGAGCTGTGTGCCCGGGAGGATTCTAATAATTATTTGCCAAAAAGGAAATAGTTACGTGTGCAAAGTCTTGGTTCATCAGAGCCATCACCACAATCGTCGACTCCGTCACAGAATTTGTCCGAGGACACACATTTCCCGCCACGAGAACAACTGAACTCGGAAATTCTGCAGACACTTCGGCGACTTTTCACTGAAAAATGAAGACAAATGAAAATATTTCGAGAAAAGAGAAAAAGAATTGTAAATTAGCGGGAGGTGGGTGTTACCGGATATATTTGGAGAAGCGTAATCAAAATTGAGCAAATGGCTGGCCCATTCTTCGACCACGGAAACATTTCTAAAGGCTTTCAGCTCGCCTTGGCCGCTGTTGTTGCTGTTGTCGTAGCCGTAGTTGGTTTTAATGACGACCAAAAATACCAGCAGTCTCATTGGACTCATTCTAACTCACAATTTGTAATCAGTTATTCTCCATTAGAGTCCTTTTGTTTCTTTTCCTGAAGACCGTTGCTGTGCTTCCTTCCTTCTCCTCCGTCTGTTATGATAAAAGATATATGTATTCATTATTTAGAATTTATGTGATAGATAGTTGTAAATGTTATTAGATGGAATCCCAGAGGAGGACTGTCGTTCGATTTAAGTAAAATGTTGCATCTTTCAATTTCGGTTTGTGTTTATGCTACACATTTGGACTATAAAATAAATTTATCTTCTGCATATGTCGGGAGGGAAAGAATATATTTAGAATGTCGACTGGAGAGGATTCAGGGGGGCCTTTTATCAATTTTGCACCTATTTTGAGTTTTAGAGAGAGACTCCTTCTCCACAGCACTTGAAAGCTTATTTTATTATATTTTCTTTGACGGATTTATGGCATCACATCATTTCATACCTGACTTTGTACATACAATTCCAACATCAACTATAAAGGTAAGAATATCTTCCACAATTGTCTACCTTTGGCCATGTCCACAATTCGTTGGCACTCTCTGACTTGGCTTCCTTCGCTTTATCTCTCTTCAGCGGCATCAGCAAACAGCCGAATGTTTCCACGCAAAAAAGAGTATTTGGAGTAGTGCGTATGTGCAGACGATCGATATCTCTCTCGCGAGGAAAACTTTATCTCTGTAGACATTTTTGAGATTTCTTTCTTTACGCAATCTGCTCCTAAGCACATACACCTACAGCTATAAGCTAACGTATGTTCCTCGACATACTATAAGAGTAAAAGGAGATTGAGCTGAGAAATGGGCAGAAGAGAGTCGAGTTAAGTGAGTCGCCAGAACAGAACCCAGCCAAAGCTTCCTAACAACGAGATTTATATAAACACTCTTCTATGTCCTTTCAGCTTTACCTGACTCTGGCTTACACACTTCCCTCGGCTTTATCATCTTTTATACACAAATATTGCCTATAGATCCTCTACTCAAAGTATTATGTGCTGTGCATATATTAGTATTACTACCGTGGAATGTATTTGGCTTTGTAGAGTAGAAATAATCAATGTGCATGCATCAAATACATAAAATGATATTAGTGAAATTGAAAAAGTATTAAATCCACACACAGAGATATCCCTTTGTGCTGTGCACAACTATGCACAACAAAACTGGGAAAGGACAAGTTTTGTATTATAATAGACATTGTTAATACTTTTGGAAATGTGCAACTTGAAAGGGAAAACAGTGTATGCACTGTTATTGGAATAAAGAGTAGATGCAGTAAGATTGAAATTCTTATTCGCATTTTGCATTAAAACACATATCTATAGACATATTATATTTTAATACATAAAGGCATCTACTCTAATGTATACTCTCAAATTCAACATTCATGCAAAAGCACAATAGAAAGTTGAATAGAGAAAACTTTTAGTGCTTTGACGTATTGTACTTTTTATGAAAGGGTTTGTTAATAGAAATTCGAAGAGTAGGACGCTAATTAGCTAACCATTTAATAGCATTAGTGTATTAGTATTAGTAGTTCTGCTACATCCACATTATTTGTGTTTTGGGTGGAGAAAGTTGAAAATTTCCGAGAAACAATAAACGGACGTCTATTGGCCCCAAATTGGTTTTCTGGCTAAAATGTTTATCATTTATTATTATGTGTATATTGATTATTATTTTTGCTATATAACATGTTTGACGACTGTAACAAGACTTGACTAATTTATTTAATTGTTTATTAACAAAGACCCTAAAAAGTAAATAATAAATGGCAATGAATTCACATTTACGACTTTTTGAGAGGGAGACCTCGTGACTGTGAACATACGTAAAGTTCCACTTTATTCACTCCTACCCAGAAAATCTTTCTAAATGAAGGTCACAGTTTGGATTTTTGCTAAAGATATGCAATTACAAAGTGTTCTATAATGGTATGTAATGTATGATCAATTGATCGAGCTTCCAATGCCTATATAGCTACCTTTTAATAATGAGTAGACCAGTAGCCTATGTTACGTTTAGTAAAATGACCTTTTGACCCATAGAATCCCGTACTGACGTGATAGTTATAATTAATTAAAAGTAATAGAAGGAAGGGAACTTAAAATTCAGTTAGAGTTACGATCCAAAGATTTGCATTTGCTGGGATTCGTGTAACTGCATTAGCCAGAGATGTACTATGTAGGTATTAGGATATGTGTAAATGTAGTTTATGTTAGGCAATGTAATAGTATCATGTAATGAATCATTGAACTGGAAGTGTAGCGGTTGGTTGGTCTTGATATGACTATGCACACTAGTATATACATTCTGTAGTGGCAATTAAGAGTTTCAGTTAAAAAGTTGTATTTAAATTAAATTAAAAGTTTATTTGAGAGTTGAATGCTTTGAAGTGCAAACTGAACTGAGCGGAGTTCAACTGCTGAGACTCCCAGAAACAAGATTATACAGAAAATACATTCACTAAATTCCTCCTGATTCTGATTGGATTCGAGTGCACTAGTTAGCAGGACATTTTAGTTACCGACACAAGAGTACTTTCAAGTAACTTTCTCTTGGCTGCAAATTGGTTAGCTTACCCCAGTTGGACTGCATTAGGAGCTATTACTTAGGTCCTAGCTACCATCTATCCTCAAGACACCTCCATCCAAACTTTTTACACAGACGCCGTAAAGAATTTCTTAAATTATTAATTGACTGTTGTTTTGCAATTTTTAACTTAATTGTGATTTGTAAAATATCAATCTCTAGACTTTTGTATGTTGGAAGACATGTTATGTGCTAAACAATTTGTGGTGTTGAGGAATAATGGTAGAGGCCTTGACTAGTAGTAATACAATTTGGGAGAATGTATTCTGTAGACTTTAAGTATATAAACGGTATCGCATATATTGGGGAATCCCAGTAGTTGCCTTGCTCTGTGGCCTGGCTCGGGTCTCGGCTTGCCTCTCATTAGTAATAAATCAATTGCGATTGTTCACAGTTGATAATACAATGAAATGAAAGCAAGTAAACGGAACAACCGCCGGCCGTGTGATTTCTACTTACATACATACAGTAAAATATAACAACGGACTTACACATGACGAGACGATACATTCTATAAAGGAGAGACTTATATCTAATACTACCTACTCTATTTTCAGTTAAGCGAGTCAAACCTCCAATACTTAATTTATCAGGGTTCTACAACTCAGGATTTATCATATTTATTTGCTTTCTCTTTTTATATAGAAACACAATTCAAAACTTTCACTTGAGTATTAGAAATCTATTATTAATATTAATATACGAGATGATATTCGTTAAATTGTGAATTCCGTGTCCTGAAAAGTTTGAAATGCATTAGAGTAGAACAAAGAAGGAATAATTGACTACGTGCTCCTCATTTCTGTTTCGTTTTAATAGCCACTCTGAGTTAAGGATGCTTATAATTGAAAAAAGATGTTCTGCAGAGTCTGAGTAGTTTTAAGCTAAGGCTGCTCCTAATTTTTTATTTCGTTGCAAATTGGTAGCCTAAAGTCGTAGCTTGTGTGAAATGGAATGTTGATGGGATGTATTATGTTTGAGTAGAATGGAGGGAAGTAGAAGCGGAAGTGAATCGGCACTCCACCTCCATCTCCCACCATATAACTCATTGCAGTTCAGAATTGTAGACTCCTTTTGGAATGTAATAATCGTGTCGTGTCGTGTGTACAAGTAAAAAGTTATAGCAGCGTATATATTTTGAAATTAAAAGAGAAATAGTTTGAAGCCGGAAGGGATGCCCGAACTCGACACCCTGTTTTTGAGTGGATGGTCTGGATAGCTGTGCTCTGGTGGCTACTGTGTTATGTGAGGTACTCATAGAAATTCTCCGACACGTTCACGCAGTAAATACACGAGGGGGACCCATTACACACCAACACATCCTCCTCCTCCACTACTACAACAATGTTATATAAGTATAGTTAAGAGTATAAAAGAGCATTCCTCCACGGTTTATTCTCCAGACGACTTTCTCCAGCATCGCACCAACCAACAACTCACAAACACGGAGAAAGTTGGCTCTTGGCTTTCCCTAATACTCTCTTTGCTGCAGAAGAGTCTAAGAGTGCTCTGAATTTGTTATAACTATATCTGTATACATTATAGATGGGAGTAGTACTCTAATCTAATAGCAACTTTAGTAGCAGTGAAGCCTACTCTTTCAATACTGCCGTAGAATTTCGCATTATTATATACGCCTAGAGAGCTATATTTATGCTACATGTATTTACGTGTAGACTAGAATAGAATAGAAGTATAGTATTGCAGAGTCTGATAAATGTGTGTGTAGCATTGAATTGTATTCTGTAGCATGTTCTGCCGACAAGAAGTGTGAAGGTAGGTTGTAGTTGTTGGGCCGAACAATAAGTGTGTAGTGTCATGTTATGAGTGTAAGTGTACCTTCCTATGTACAACTCAAGATAGCTAACTTTTTTTACGTACGTTAGCGACCGGAGATGCTAACTGCAGATAGTAGACATCGGAACGGTGACGACAAAATAAAAATACTTTCCATCATATTCTGAATACAATTCTCAAGACTTATATTATTTTTGAGAATTATATCCCAATAGCTGTGTATTACAATAAATTTATAATCGATACTTTATGGGTGCTAAATAATATTTTACTAAAGATATTTTACCAAATAGAAATATATTTCGAATATTTCGAATATTTCGAAATTATTCCCAAAAGACATTTCTTTAAAGTATTTTCTAAAACGCATATAATTAATATGTTTAGTAGTTGATATAATAAATGTTCATTGAGTGAGATAAGAAGCGATCCGAACTCTATTAGGTATTCTGAGTGCTTAGTATTCGTTAAAAAGAGTACGGAGTGAGTTTATCAGTATATTGCCCTCTCACCTCTCTCTCTGGATGGACTTGACTTTCTCTCTCCAATCGACCTGCCTACACATTTAGCCTGATACTTTTTATATAGCATTAAATCTATTCCCTACACACACCATCACAATAGCTCCTTTCTCCAGCACACACACAGCGATCCTACTTCACTTTACCTTGCAGCTAAGCTAACGTAAAGGGCTAAAGCTATGTAACACACACACAACAACGTACTCAACTCAACGTATACTTTCTTTCTACATTCTCCTTCGTTTCTTGTGGATTGTCAGCCCGTCTTGCATTTATTTCAAATATAAATGTTACAAAACTTTTCAATAATACATCTCAGCTCTGCTCAGCTAAAGCTGTGGCTTCTAAGATGCCAGTGCCAATCCGTCCATTGTGAAGCTCTGCGACGTTATTAATATTAATTGTAATAATATTCCTAATTTCCCTTTGTCAAAAATTGAAATATTTCAACTTTTGATTTCCTTCACTCGTATTTCATGGAGGAAAGTCTAACGGGGATAGTTTCGCTTATAAATGTGTTAACTATTTACTCCGTCACTTGAAATATAGATTTTGTCTTCTTGCTCCGGGCTAAGCTTCGCCTGACTCAAAATAAAGAAAGCAGAAGGAAAGGTAGAAAAAATCTTCACAAGATCCGATCCATAGTACACGTATATGTGACCGTCGTCCTTGTTCTTTAATGCAGTGCATACTTGTATATATCTGTGTAATGTGTAGGGACATGGAATGGCATCGCCCAGACTTAACTAAATTCACTAACTCTCCCACTCACTCACTTTCACTAGAAACAGAGTCTATATAGTACAGATACTAAGGTGCACCTATATAGAGAGGATATACTTTCTACATTGTAGATATTTTATGAGTCTCTTTTATTTATGGAATTTGCTGCCTTGGTCTTGCAGACTTTACCTTTAGTTTAGTTGGAGTGGGCACATAGTTATTATTGTTAAGCCTTCCCCGACTTGGCTAAGGCTTCGCTGAGTTGATCTCATTCTTGTGCTTACTTTAGTCCAGCTTACTTACAGTTACAGTTCCTTGACTTAACTTGACTTCGTTCCCCTTGTCTTCTTTTCCATTGTCCACTGTACTACTTATATATATCTATACTATACTATAGAGATACTACTTAACTTTAGATTATAGTTGGATAGAAAAGACTACTCGGCTACAACTAAAAGGAAAAGTGAATCAGTTCACTCCACTAAACAGCCAGGCCCGAAAGAAAATATATTTCTCCACCAACCTACTACACATCTAACGGGATTCGGCTCCAATCTTGACTTGACTTTCACTGCAATGCATTTTCTTGGCTGGACTGCACCTTTACCTTACTTTGGCTGTGGACTGACATTTAGTTGTACTTAGCTAGAGATATACTCCTACGTAGTTTTTATTATGAGAAGAAGACTAAACACACACACACCGGCTGCAACAAACCGAGACGAAAGCACTTTTTTAATGGTTAATCAATTTATTTCATTTGATTCCTCATTTGACTGACTTGTTTATTTACTTTCTCTTTCTAGCATATACTATATACAAACATACAACTTTCCCTTTCTCTTGGCCTGGCTTGTCTTTACCACAAAATCGAAAGCCAAAGCTGACCATGCAAAGAAATCCAATGCAGTGTTTATGTGCCCTAGAAGAGTTTACTACATTTTCTTACAAGTCTTGTAAATATAGTTTTGCGAGTATGCTTGTATAAATAGAATGGAGTAAGTGGAAACCGAAAATAGTAAATGACTCGTAGCATATTTTATATTATGCGCCTCACTGCACATTCATTGTTAACGAAGGTGTTTTATTCCAGCTTAACAATTCATATCCATAAAATAAACACGTTGGCGCTTTCCCTTTGCATTGCATGCATTCACTTATATGAAACACATTAGCTTATAAGTCCACGTTACTTTCATATATTGTACAATTCATAAAAAGACATTTTCTCTTGTGATAATGGAAAAACTGGCAAACAGCCCCTCATAATAATATATATATGTGTGCATAGGTAGTGAATGCGTCTTCTTTACTCTCGTCATATGAGTATGAAGACATACTTCTTTTGTTGTACTGTGTAGAGTATAGGTTATAGGTATTGTGATAATAGAAACTCCTTATAGGACATAAAAGACATTCCAGAACATAAAATTATATGTATCAATGGATATATGTTTTAGCCCGCCCGAGTGTGCGAGGCTGGCTTATGCAATCGCAATGTCTGTCCGTGCGTGCGTGCGTGCGTGC
>JAQFYC010007361.1:0-10601 GCA_034694165.1 Tomocerus mixtus
CGTACCAGAGTGACGATAATGTCCCGGTGGGCAGACATTGGATTCTGGAACGTTACTCGCCTATATAGTGAGAAATAATGATAGTTGAAATTTTTTGTATGTGGTACCTAGTACCTTAGTACCGATTGGTATAACTATTATAACCCAAATCACAAGAAAATTATTCTCTATAATTTGAGAAAAGTTGAAAAAATAACCAATGCCCAAAGTTATGTGCAACGCAAAGTAAGGCGTAAAAACTTGTATGCTTACCAAAAACGCCCATCTTCCTACACGAGTATTTTGGTCGTCTTCGTCATAGTTGAAATTATCGTAATAATCCTGTGGTACTAAATATCTTGAAAACACTGCTGGGCACAACGTGAGGAAAACAACCAAATTGCAGTACAGAATTAAATTATTCATTGTCCTTTGTAAGTAATAAGGACGTATTTTAAGTCTCAAAATTTAATTGTTGCAAATCTTCAGTTGTTAGTAAATGCGTAGCAGTTTGTGCTGGGACGGAATCAGTCTTTTTTTGCTTTGCTGGCTACATACAATGCAAATCTTATATATATCCAGCTTTGGTTATAAAGCCCTACTATGCATGGTACTAATGATACCTAGTCATTTACTTAGAATGAAGTTGATTTTCACTTTTATGCTTAATTACACATGACGAAAATGTATGTAAAAGAACTCTTTACCTTCTATAACGCTGAAACTCTGTATGTGTGTGGTTTTTATTAGGAATTTGATTGAACTCACTAAGAGAAGAGCGATAAACATATAATTCAAATCTTGACCAGCCTATTCTCATGAACGAAAGGAGAATACCACCTAAAGCAATAATTTAATACCGGTTTTCCCATAATACTAAATACCAATTTGCAAAGACTTTCCTTGAAAGAAGTAAGCAAAAATAATCTCATGGTCATTGTTATTTTGAGTCTTATGCACCAGGGTTTAAATGGTATTCGTTTATTTAGTATAAAATCAAAAGTTGGGATTACAAACTATTATCGAATCTTCAACGTCAACACGTATTGTAATAATGAAACATAGAAATGATAAAAAATCTTCATATCATTTCGAAATACATACTTAAGTATACGTACTTAACTTACCGGCTGTTGGTGTAAAATTGAAAGGCAAAGTTTTTTATAGATAACAAACAAAAATGTGTTAGCTAAATATGCATACTAATTACAGCAGGAGTACTCATACATAAGATTCAATGAAAATTTATAAAAATTGACAACCCCCACTGGGGAAGCTATTGACTAATCTTTAGAATTCCAACGAGGAACCACAAAAATATTGAGACAAATTTGTAGAGAGCCAAATGAAACAAACACACCAAATACCTACCACGTGCGGGGTTCTTTAAAGCTAAATATTCATAAATGACAACTTTTACATTCTTGGGATTGTTAAGAGTCGTACTCGTCAGTTTCCTCCTTTAAGCAATCCCCAGTTCCACTGTGTCGTACATGACCCTCGGGACACATTGTCGCTTTCTCTGGTACCGTTAGGGACTGAAAAATGCATAAAATTATCAGCTAACATGAATTACAGTGTTAGAATTAGACATAATTATGGGCAAAATGAATATTTAGCCCATATTAATGATATTAGTAAATATATTGGGAAGGACTTACGGGAATAGCCCATCTTACTCCACGAATTTCTTCGCTACCAGAATCAAAATCAAAGTCGAAGTAATGCCTCTGGGGTACTAGTTTTCTTGGTGTGCCATAAGAAATTACCGGAGAGGCAAGGGTAATGATAAAGGCACCAATTATAAGAGCAGTACAAAAATGTTTCATGTTAGTAGTTTTTCTGGGTTGTGTGCAAACAGAATATCTGAGAACGTGCAAAAAAGTGGCACAAACTATTAAGCTCTAGTAGAACCTCTAGATATCAACTATAGCTGATAATTTTATTGTATGCACTAATGTATTACATACATGTGCCTACGTTTACCAGCTATAAAATGATGAATATATCCAGTCCGGACCGGACTGTCCAGAGGTGAAATCAAGTTTTTATGTCTTTTATAATCGTACAAGATATGTAAGCATAGTAGTATGTACTTTAGTGTTGTACTGCATACTTTACCGTAAACATTAATGCCTTTTTGACGCATAAGTCATTGTTCGTAAATTCATTAAATGTGTACTAATATAACAGACTCACCCGCCGACCCGCCCTTGCTGTGGCTACCCTTCGTACTGTATATACATGTACCGTAGCTACTTTATTCTGGAAAATTTTTCATAATACGCTATACCATCAGATAAAGTTTAATTGCGTATGTTACTATACAGTGGTTCTACCTTCTTTGGTGCTATTGAAGCTAATAATATTAGCAAATAATATTTTGCAGCTCAAGGTCTTACGTAGAAAGGAAAAAACCTTTTCCCTGTATGTTCTACTTCTACTTCATTACGTATCAGGAAGAGTTTATAAATACAAAATGTAGAATTTAAACATTGCTAAAATAATAATAATTGTATACAACAAGTATGCAGATAGTATGTAGCAAAAAAGCTTAAGAATTAATCAATCTACATTATATCGTTAGCCTATTGGCAAATACTTAATTACTTAGATTTAATTCAGATCGAAGGCAGCACATGAATTGAAATGGTATTTATATGTCGTACTATGGAACATTACATCAAAAAACAATAGAAATAGAATCTGTTCACGTGGGAAACTATATTTATGAAGTGTTACCTAAACCTAAATAAATACATAATGCAAACCAGACACTACATGTAGCTGTAGGCTATAATTAACAATATTATGTTATAATTTCTAATATACTGAAGCTTCCATGTGTGCGTGACAGTATAACTACTTATTATGTGTGTATAGTATGTACATATAAATTATTTTCATATTTACATGTGCATATGCAAATTACAAGTGTATGTATGCAAGTAGTTATACCGAAATGCATTTTAATACAAATTGAAACAGCCAGTATAGTAGTATATGCTCGTTCATGAATTCCCATAATATACGTGCTACCTTGAACAAACATTGCTTTTAGTTTGTAGAAAACCAGGCAATTATTATGACAGTTGTGAATCACACTTGTGATGGACATTAAATGATATTTATTCGGTTTGTAAAGATTGGGAAATTGTAGTTGACATTTTCCTCAGGGTGCTGCCAGATGCATGCGTCCCCATATCATAACCATCTCCCGAAGTTGTTGAAGACTTTAAGCAGAATAGTTTTTTAATTGGCCGTAATGCATCTAAACAGGTAATTTAGTATTATTATTATTTGGAGCTACCTAAAGGTAGATGTATAGTTCCTGACTATTCTGATTTTAAAATTATTACTTACTCTTATACTTGGGAAACTTTTCTTCCGCCAGTGCCACCATTCGTTCATTGCAACAGAATATTACAAAATTTCCCATAGCTTGAAGGAACATAATAAAATCTAATATGATAATATGCCAGGATGCATTGTAGTTGCAAGGGTTCTGTATCCAAGAATATAATTCAAAACACCACGCCACGCCTAAATACACACATATTAAATTAATATAATGTATTAAATCTCAATAGATCAAGAATTTCTTTTGTATTAAGTATATAATAAAAAAATACTTACCCATTATGAAGAACAGCTTGGCAAATAACTTGAAGCTACTTTAAAAAGAAAAAGAAAAAAGAACCAAGTTTTACTAGAAATGTCTAATTTGCAAATTATAATACTTACGAGTATTTGTCACACTTGGTTGTTTTCTTCGACGAAAGTCCTTTATTATTCCTTTGAAATCTAATGAATGTGATGCATGTGGATATGATAAACAACAGATTGACGCTTATTAAAAAGGCCAGGATGTAGTAAATGTACCTGCCCCGAGCATAGCAAGCTACGAAACAGCTTTTGACACCATAGTCCGGTACAGGGACTTCGCTTTCTATGTCCCTACAACATTTTTAAAAAACTACAATTTCATAAATTGGCCAAAAATTGTACAGATAATTACATAATTGTGTAAGGCCAAACAACATACATACCTGTAAGTAAAATCTAATCCGACAAATGTGGATATAGCCGCAATTGGCACACCCCAACCGACACCGGAATAAATCCGAAATCTTTTCATCCTCTTCCCTATTCTCCCTAAAGGTTTCACAACTCTGAATGTCCACCTACAAATCAATTGTACTTGTTTAGGAATTACAAAATTGCAAAATTATAATTTAGTCCATGTATGTGGCTGAAAATATTAAAGTAATTTTACCAAAGATCGAAATTCTTGATAGTCAGCCAAGAAAATGTTGACAAGAAGAAAAAGTGGGCACATATTCCTAAAAATATATTATTTAGATAAAAATGCTAGATTCGGTTTATTATATTACTTTTAATTGGGAACAATGTCATGACGGGTTTACAAATGTACGCCCTAATTAAAGATGTTTTAGATTCCATTTTACCTATTGCTATGCATATGGCAGATCCTCTTTTGACCTCATCATCAGCATTGTCAATAGCCTTGGCGGAAGTGAAATAAGCCATTCCAAGGAAGATGTACATGAGGAACATTGATATAGAATGCATGAGTACTGTCAAACCATGGACTGGAAGTTTGTCAATTAAGGCAATGTGGACAATTGCGGTCAGCAAAAGGAATATCGATGAGACGAAAAGAAATGATGCATACGAATAAGGCACTGAACTTGTCTGCCAAAGGTAACATTGTGAAATAAAAAATAGTTTTATCAGATTTCATTTTTTCACTCATTTTTGCGGTCTTAAAATTATCAGTATGGCATTGAAAAACCATCTATAATCACTAATAAGCTGTCAATTACCATGCAGACAAGCTTTCTGATATTTCATTACCTTTATATCTTACCATAATAGTAGTGTTTTGGTCTTGTGGCATTTCCTGCGGGCATAATAAAATAACTTGATCTTTTTCTAAGCCAGAGTAGTGGCCATCACCTCCAAGACCCCAATTTGCAAAACCATCAATGCAAAAATCTCCTTTTGGCAAAGGTACCCATTCTCGCTGTATATTTAGATACACAATGGATCCATCTTTAAGAAGTCGCCAGCTATTTATAGGGAAAATATAATTATATATATCCGTGCATGTGCAAATAAAAATCATGACAATATCATTTCGATCATCTTGAAACTAACTAGAGAACAAAATTAAGTAATCGAACATGAAAAATATTTAAGAGTTTCCCCTTAGGTTTAGTGGTACCTACACCAATTTGGGATCTGAAGGCTTGTTATTCTTTTTAGGTCTCTGAACTTTGATCAGTGGCCAAGGCTCCCATCTTTTACATTTTAGTAGTGGTCTTGAGTATTGTAAGAAAATAGTATCTGTAGCTTTTTCATGAGGACTTATATAAATGTAAGGTGTCCATATATGTTTCTCGGAACTTTTGCATGTAAAATTCCAGTATACGAGTTCTTGTCCAAGGCCACAACATTTAGGGATTTTTACGCACGAAACTTTTTTTCTGTTTTCTGTGGAAGAACATTTATTTTTGCAAATTCTTACGATTGCCGAAGAGTCAGTGAAACTAAATAAAGCAATTAAACAACACAGCTTACATTAGCTATTTTCTTATATATGGCAATAATACAATAGTGAATACAAAGATCATGTATTTCTTACTTTGAAACGCAGTAATTGTTTACATCATAATACGTAGAATCGAACATTAATGATCCATTCTTTGTGAAATGATCGTAAATAGCACCTCTTAGCTTGTATCCTTTGGGCAAGGGTGACAAGATTGGATATTTCGTAGCTGTTGGAATTGTATCATTTCCAGTCTTATTTGCTTTGTCAAGGGTGTCCTTTTTTTGGAGATTCATAGTCACTGTAAGAATATCGCTGCAATTCATGTTCAAATGATTTTCTGGCAACCTAATAATAATGTTTCCCAGTTGAGATTAATATTTCACATTGAATAAGCACCTTGCTAAAAGTACAAGCAATGCTAAAGATCATAATCCCTATTTTGTGTTATATCAGTACTACCTGTATAACTTCGTATTCCTTACATTTCTGAGTCAGAATAAGTAACATTATTAGCATAATTATATTACAATAAATATCGTAGCCTGCATACGAGAAAAGGCCAACACAACTTTGTCTATAGAATGAAGCCAGTGCAAATTATTCTATTCTACAAAAGGCCCTTCTTAGGCAAAGTTGGGTGGGCCGTTTCTCATCCTATGCAGAAAGTGTGCTAGTCTTTTCGAAATATAGGCCGCTACTATATGCCAACTTCAAATTGAGTAATTATTTTTAACTAATTCTAAATCTATCGCCTGCTACATATTTATTACATAGAAAATTATCCATGTTGGGAAGTTTTGTGCCTAAATACATCATAATAATTAATGAATGCTTAATAAATAAATTCTGGAACCACACTAGGGTTGTATCGAAATTAAGTATACATCAGATATGTATATTGTGGTTACCGATGTACTTCGATACATAAACTATATATCTGTATTACCAAAATTCAGTAGGTTTTCCATCTTCCGTAAGATGCCCTGGAATTTTTATTGTCGTAGTATTTTTTGTCAATGCAGAATCCCAGTGGAAATCTGAGCACCAGTTAATGGCAACATTTGATTTGTTATCCAAGGCCAAAATATTACTATGTTTATTAAATAAAACTAATGTGAAAAGAAAGGTAGAGATAACACTTTTCCAAAACATTATGAACTTTTATTGTCATTTAAATTCAAAAATCATTTGAATGTGTAGCTAAGCCTCTTATTTACACAAACTAGGGTGAAGGATTATTGCGTATTACAATGGCATAAACGAATACATGCATTTCTGTCAAAACATTTTTACTATAGTATACCACACATCCGCAAGAAAGTTCAATAACAAATAATACTATAGATAAGAGGTCGGATAAAAGGAAACATGCACTCTCAGTATGATACAAACATTACACAAGTGACACCACTCAAGGGACATTGCACATGTCGGTAGCGTGCCAGCACCAACATAAGGAAATTGTCAGCTTAAGGAAAATAGTAACTGCGGTCAAAGGAAATGGTTTTCTTAAGAAGGTTTAAACACAGGGAATTTCAGCTATCCTATTTTATGGTTATATAATAATATAAAGGAATTTACAAAATAATCGGTTGATGGACTAGATATATGCACTTACGATACGCAGCTAAACATGCAAATTATTATGCTGTAAATGGTGAGAACACAATAATTATATTGCGTAATACTTTTGAGGCTTTTGGCTTCAAGACATTAGCTAAGTATATTGCAAATAAAAAGCTGCTTGTTAGTAAGAAATTCTGGTAATATCGGTGTCTTGTGAGCTGGATCGTCTAAACGAGGAGAGTTTATGTACAGACCCTCGCACTGATTCTAAGAAAAATATCATTTGAATTGTTAATACGAATTCACTTGTTATTTACGTACTATAGAACAATACTATGAACTTTTGGCACTCCTAGTTGCGCCACCAATAAAATATGTTAAACCGGTAGGATAAATTACTACAACAACAAAGGTGACTTACTGCCAAATCCTTCGAAGTGATCCTTCAGTTGATTAAATGCTGTTCTGTTACAAATGAAAATGAAAAATAGGGCGATGGATTGCATACTGGCTATGACGTCAACAACAACCCAGTACCAAGGATTCTCACTCTGTTTATGAAGCCACGATATGAGCTCAAATGTCCAAAGAACTCCCATCACTATGAATAGCTTAGCATACAGCTTAAACCTGTAGGAATAGTATAAAACATAAAAATACCATATTTATTTGCATTCAAGTATAAATACACGATTTGTTGATCTGAAGTCTTATAAGTCTTACGATAAGAAATCTCGATTCTTTGTAGATATATCTCCTTTGGAAAGTAAATTGGTACTCCTACGAAATTTACAAATAGCTCCGACTGTTAATGATGTGAATACGAGGTTCATTGATAAAACTACAGCAATAATGTAGTAGAGATAAACTCCTTGTGCCCCTACAATAATAAAGGGAAGTATATATTATTAGCATCCAACAGTAGAGCCAATATTAATGGTAAGCAATGGTAAGATATGTAATAAATAGTAATACTATGGCGCAAAGCATAACTGACTTACATGGTGCTATAAATAAATTGTATTTTCCATAATCTGGTGTTCTCACTTCAGTTTCGATATCACTAGAATCAAAAAAGGTGAGCATAAACACATATACCTTAATTACATATACTAATATTAAAGCAATCATTTAACGTCATTAGTACATAATCGATAAACGTTTGATTAATGTAACTTAAATAGAGATTTCCAATATACTATATAGTCGTTGTCATTGCGTACCTGTACAAATAATCTATCAGCACTGAAAACGAGACGATCACAAGCGGAAGTCCCCAACCTACCGCACTGTACGACAGGAATCGTTTTACCCCTTTCGATCTGGTGGAAGACGGCGTTACAGAACTAGATTTTTATATAATAAACCGTTATTGCTTTGTACTAATTGAGTATAGGTTGTTTAAGAATGAAATCATTTCTTGTATGCAAATTACTTGAATGTCAATAGAAGATCGAAGCTCATTACGGAAATCCAAAAATAGCTGGTGAGAACAAAATAGTGGGAAAATATGGCTGTGAATGAAAACAAGGGAATGATATTATTAGATTACTTTTTACTTATATAATACATCTATTAAATTCAATTCAAGTTTCTAATTGTCGTAATGTATTTTAGGATGTTAAGAAATAGTACCTAAAAGAGCAGCCTTCTGTGTTTTAAGCTCGAGCTTGGAATTTGGCGTGTAATTGAAATAGTGCACAGTACCCATGAGGACTGACATAAAAAATAGGGACAACATGTAGGAGAGAATCGTCCATCCATGAACATTTTGATTTCTTGCCAATATGATGTAGCCAAATACGATAATAAAGTAGAAGACAGAAGATGTATAAGCAAGAATTCCGTAGAATTGAGACTTTAGTTGTCGCTATAAAAGCATAAAAACAAAACAACAGTTACAACACATTCAATTCCAGCGTGTGTTTAGTTTCTTAGAAATAAACACTACTATGTTGCAGTAAACAATATTTGTACTTATATAAAAGTTTCGTTATTTCTTACATTATCAGTTGGAGGAAGAGAGTCAGGAATGAAAAACAGAATTTGGTTGCGTTCTTCTCCATTATATTCTCCATTATTTTCTACATTTTGTAGTCCATCAATACACATTTGACCAGGAAGAAAGTTCAGCCACCTCCGACTTTTGTCAAGGAAGACAACTTCCCCAGAACTTAATACTTTCCATCTAAATAGCAATAGAACTGATAAGAATGTATTCCCAGGTTTTAGTACTTACTATACATGGTAGCCAATTAATTAGCCAATTAACTTGTTAGCGAAAGTAATGAAACTAATTAAGTTTTCAGTAAAAATATTCCAAATTACAATTTTCTAGGCCAAGTCTTGGAGATGTGTGTCAAATCCCTTGAAGGCCATTTTTCAAACCAATTTTGTCTGAATGCAACTTTTTCAAATAGCGGCTTTACTTTTTCCGTAAATGGATTTTCTTGATTAATCAGTCTGTCATATGCAGTTTCATATAGGAAAGGTTGCCATCTCAAACTTCCCGAGGGGCTGCATGTGGCAGTTTTATTTGCAAACTGAATCACTTCGTCTAAATCGCAACACTTTGGTATGCATGGTCGGGTTTTCGAATCACAACTTCTTTTGCATATCTCAAGATTTATATGCGTCTCGTTAGAACTAAAACAGTAAATATAGCATGTGTTATGTCATTTCTCTCATAGCCTATACTCATGCACATAATAATATACACTATTATTATATTAGTAGCATATGCTTAACATTTACATATTTACATATGTATTTACATGGGGTGACATGACATTTTGTACATTAGTATAGTACAGTGCATATGTAGGTTAGGTAGTACATTACCATTTACCAACCAAACCAACCTCTAATCCTTAATCCTTACATCGCAAACATTATCAACTTACTTGGAAATGCAAAAGTCTTCTTTGTAGTAATATCTCGATTGAAATCGCAGCCTGCCATCAGGCAAAAACTGATCAGGTAAACTAGTATTAAGTAGAGATGGGGAGTTGGATTTAACGATTGTATTAGAATCAAGAGCATGTACTATTGTTTCTCCGTCGTAACAGCCTTGATATTTTAATCCAAACCTTTAGAAACAAACAATTTAATAACATAGTGATTCAAATGGGCCAATGCATTCATAATTACTTACCTAAAGTTCATAAAGTACTAATGAGTATAAAAATTCATGCTTAGTTATTAAAGACCTATCTACTAGTAAATACCTTAAATTCAACTGTTCCCCATTAGAGACTAAATTGTCTGCAACTGATATTTGCTTAGTTTGAAAATTTTTATATTTGTACGCAGCAGGACATTTGTTAACTTCCACTGTCTCTGTCGGTAATACTGTCACACTTTCTGCAAACACACCGTTCACATTCACACACTGAATAACGAAAATCAAAAGAGAACACGCACACAATAGTGATCTTGTAGTGGTAGAAGATCCAATATTCATTTTCGTGCTGCACGT
>JAQFYC010007362.1:0-10601 GCA_034694165.1 Tomocerus mixtus
TAGTTGATTCATCTCATCTTGATCAGACTTCAACCAATTTTACTCATTCCTCATATTTGTTTAGTTGTTTTCTCTAGGGCGCCTGAAATTGAGTTCCTCATTCCAACATGTGAATTTGGAAGCAATAATATTAAACTGTAGACGTATGTACCTATGTATATGTATATAGAAAGGTGCTCGTCAAACAAAATGAGGAAGACAAGCTAATCCTAAAGATCCTAATAATGCTTACACACTCATGTAGCATTAGACACATCACAGTGAACAAAATATTATGCAATATGTGAAATAAGAACTGATAGTCTATGAGTTCCCTTATTTCTATGCTGTAGTAGTTGTACAAAGTAGGGAACTATAGATGTGCGTGCAAAGAGAGAGAGAGAGCTCTCTTAGATAAAATGAAATCAGCAAGAATGAAATGGAATGAAACCGAGTTTATGAGCTTTCCTCAGCCTTTTGTGTACAATTACATGCATACTAACTAGCAAACGGCTATTCCCTTGTGACTTTACTAATAGTGATGTGGTGTACATGGTTTGGTATGCAGTATATCATATCTGACGCATACATATATCTATGTAGTTACATATATGTAGATTTGAACAAACAACACATCCAAAGATACAGATTTGACATTTACGATTTAAAGCCAAAGGGGATGTAAAGAACTGAAAATGATAGTTCCTGAATGCAAATAATTTTTCTCAATTCATTTGTATTGATGTACGATGACTTGAATTATGAATGAATTATGTATCTAAAAACATTAATAAGTTATTTTAAATTCCCGACAATAGAATTGATTCATTGGCCTCCAAATATATGTTTACAATATGACATAAAAATTGTTAATGAAAATTGCTAGTTTAGCATAGCGATTTACTAAAGGGCCAGATAGGCATAAAAACAATATTCAAATTATTGCTTATTAAAACTTCCACGTGCTATATTGGAATAATAAACAAATATTTATCAATAACTAACTAATAGATACATTATAGGAATATGATACATTATATTGAACACTTTTATGTGTTCACATTAGTTACTATTAAATATATGTACCTCTGTTATATATTCTTGTAAAAATGTTAAAGAAATATACACACTCTGGTTAGCCAAAACTGGAAAAGTGCGTATTGTATCGTATACATCGTACTATATAATATATACATGCTACTGCTAGTTAAACATTGTGAAGAAAAGTAATAATATAATACACTTAGCTTCACTCTGCACTATTTCAGTACATTACCCACACGCACAGTACGGTAGTCAACACAAAGAGCAGACCACCATAAACATAACAGATAGAGTAGAGTGCAATTGTATTTCCTAAGGCTACTACTACAGAATAATGTTATATAAAGTAGTTTACTACCTACATACTATTTATATATGTACTTATATAGTAGGAAATAACTTCTGAGAGAGAAGAATCGACCGCTCGCTCGCCTTCCTCATTGCGTTGTGTTATGTTGGGTCAGACAGAATACATAGCCTAACTCTAGAAAGGCTTGGCTTCCCTGCCTCGGTTGTCCAAGTCTAACTCCAGTCCAAAGCAGAAAGCAAAACTAAAGCTCACGAGCGAACGAGTGAAAATAAAACAGAAGGGAAAAGAATAAGAGTGAGTGGGAATAGTGGGAGAATATATTTGTAGTATACAATACAGTACAGCACAACAAATGTAGAGTAGTAAACTAAAGCCAAATTCAAGTCAAGCTAAAACCAACCACATTTATAATACACCGAAGTTGCACAGTTCCTTTCCTTCCTTTAATGCTACATTTAATACGTAGGTCTGGCAACCACCAAAAAGGCAATTAGAGAGCAGCGTGCTTTTAAACGATAGTTTGCATGACTATGATGAGAAGGAAAATTGAAATCAAAGTGATTGATTGATTCGGCCTGTTGAGGTTTAGCTCACCTGTTTTGTTTTATTATATTTTCCACGTAGGTATAAGTACATACTGTATTTCTTCATAAAATATGATAAATGCATTTATACAGGATGTGTGTATTTGTATAGTTAGCGAAGCACTTTGAATACTAAATGCTAATAACTACTCCCAGTCAATACTAAAAATAAAATGTTGACCTACCGTCTAGTCTCCTGATTATTAGTCACGTCTGTACGTACTTACGTGAAAGAAAAAGGTACATGCACTTTTCATACGCATATCTGTACTGTGTATACGTAACATATGCTTCGAAACAGACTTCTTCGGTAAATTATAAGGTGTACCTTAGTGATAGTTATTTAAGACGAGGCCAGAGAATAAAAAGAAAGCTATGAATAAGTAAGTCCATGGCAGGCAGTCAAAGTCAAGCTGCTGGTACTGGCCTACATTGTACATAGAATAACTGAAGAAAGTGTTTTAACTTTTTTCTGTGAAGTTGTGAAATGAAGTGAGTGAGTGACAGAGAGAAAAGCTAATTCAAAGATAACATGTCAGTAGTGGTAAGAGAGAAAGAAAAGTAAATCTTCAAATCTGAGTGAATGAAGAGAGCTGAGCTGACGTAGATAGTAGATATGTTACATTACGTGCTAGTGTATGCTTTATGTGCCACTTTCTGTGCAAAGATTGGGTCGAAGTTTAGTTAGTAAGAAAGTAGCTACTACTACTCTACTCACAAACATATACTATATTATATTAGATGATAAGTAAAGATATATGTATCTGTATTTAGAATTATGTAGGAACTATAGCTATCTGAGTAAAAACTGTGTATGTAGTATTAGTACTAGTGACTGTTCATTCCCCAGTTAAAGATTATCTCGTCTTTATCCTTAGTCTAGGTAAGTAATGCAATGTAATGTTAAAGGGAGGAAAGTAAGTATTTGTATATATAGAGTTAGGTATTTGAGTAGTGATGTGATGTTAAAGGAGGAAAAAGTCATCGTCGAGTTTCTTTTATGTTTTCGTAGAACAGTCCGAGCAATTTTACTCAAGATCACTAAAGTTCACTGGGCTAGACGTTTCCGTTGAGTTAGACAGGAGGACTACTGTGCTGTACTGTACTATTCTAGAAGATATAGTCGATTTGTGGTAGAGAAGAACAGAAGAGAACAGCCCATCAAATCTTTTCCAATTTAGGCCATCTTGGATTGGTTTGGTTGGTATATCAATTCCGTGGCCTGGCTTGGTCCCTACTCTTCTGATATAGGATTCTACTGTATACAAGTATTCAGTAAATTACAGTACAGTATAGTAATAGTGCTCTATACAATTCCATCCCATCGCATTGCCCTCGAAATCGAGACAAGTCAAGGCAGGCAAGGCGATTCATGTCTCATTGGTTTTTTCGGCAATGAAATCTTACGTTTCTTTCCACTCTAGAGATACATGCTTTCCCGAATCAAGTGAAGAAGCTAAAGTCAAGCTAAATACTAAATACTTACAAGCTAAGCTAACCTAAGTTCCCTGTCTTGTTCTTGTGGCTTCACTTTCCCTTTTCTGTTCTATCTCTACATTCCTTTTCTATATTTCCTGCTGAGGATGAGTCTCTGAGCTTCCTTTCCATTCCCCTTAGTTCCACTTTAACATCCAAGCCATGCCATGCCAAGCCAAGCCAAGCTAGTGACATACATCCTAGTCAGCTCACTATTACATTACGTTTCATCTTCTTTCTTTGTCTTTGTTCCTTTACTGCCAAAATAGATTCATTCCACTCTGAAATGCTTAGAAAAGTATCATATTGGCAGTATCTATAAGATTTTAGATTTAAAGTCCAAACCAATCCTTCCCCACTCCACTCACATTTCCTTCTTTTCATCTATAACTATGTCAATGTAGAGTACCATGCATGGAGAAAGTATTTATGTACCTACTACATACATCCAATCCAAGATCACAAAATACCCTAAATAATTTCTATAAATGCGTCTACTTCTTCATCGCCACTAAAAATTGCAACTTGGGATAACAATTAGCAACACTATTGCCCTAGTGTCAAAAAATTCAATATTTTTATATTTGTTGATGTGCTAGGTGGAAATACACAACTATTTTGCGAAATTGTTTTGATATTGGTCGCTGTAAGGTTTTACGAATGGAAGAATCGCTACTTGATAATACTATTATGATTTCAAAGACTTGGCTTTCACTTGGCTAGATTTATACATAATATAATGGTCCCTGAGGTTTTAATACATAACTTTACAAACGAATTCTTATTCTGCCTTTTTGTAGTTACTACAGATATGTTGCTTTATATTTTGTTGTCCCAGTTGAGAAAGGAGAGCTATATGCGTATTTCATAGTCAACTTTGATTTTGGTTGATATGTAGATATTTTGCAATTTGCTCTGTGGAAGGAGGACGGAGATGAGACAAGTAGAATCAATGCGAATGTGATGTGATAGCTTTGCTTTTTGGCCCGACCCCCATCCACTCTTGCTATTATACTGCGACACATCGTATACCTAAAGAATGAACAATGAGCTACCTACACTATCATTTCATGCGTCCTGCGTAAAATCTATGTACATAGAGGCACCTACACACATACTACTTACGTGCATTACATTGTATCGTTTCATATACGGAGAAGGAATAGATAAGCCAATGTTATAACAAGAGCAGCCAAATAACTCAGTTTATTTCTTTCTCCGTTAGATTCGGGGAATCGATTTATTCCTGGCCTGGCCTGGTCTGGCATGGTCTGAGTTAACTGAACTGAACGAGATATCCTCACAATACAATGCATCTTATATTAAGCACCTACGTGACTATAGCAAAAAGAATATCAGTCGAAACACAAACACATGAACATATTCCAAATATAAAGGGCTACTTATGTATGTACAGTATTTTAGTATATTCAGTGGATTCGCATTTCTTATTTCGTATTCACGTCCCATTTCTATTCTTATGCTTTTTCTAAGCATCTACTGTGAGACTGTGAATGAGTATGCATTATGGAAATAGTGAAATAGTAGAGTAAGAGAAAGTCTATTCCATAGTCGTAGTCGTAGGAATATATCCATTGTATGTATAATATAGGAGGTTTAGCTAAAGTTTAAGCTAATGCAAACTAAGTGTTGTATGTAGTGTTAGCGTGTACTACTACGTATATGAAAGAGTGAAAGCTATGTTATGTAGTATGTAGGCTATGTACAGTAGGCCATTGGTTTACTCGAGTCTCTTTTTTAAGATCCTTTCTTTTCACATAGGTTAGGTTAGGTATTTTCTGTTAGGCTAGGATAGGATCGTATCTTGTCATGTCTTGACTTGACTTTCCTCTAGTATTTATTTTTCCTATATCATTTCTTTGACTCGACTCTCCTATAGCAAATGTATTGTACGATATTTTTATACAAGTACCTACAGTATACTCACACACTTGCATGTCTCTCTCTCCTTTTCTCTGGTCTGTTGTGTGTATTCAGTGAGCAATATAATGGAATTTGCTCAAGAAAGTAAAGTAATGTAAAAATAGTAGGAGTAGGAACAGCTTTCTCTTTCGTGATGCTTTCCTTGCATTGCATTTCGTTTCTGTTCTATTTTCCCTCGTCTTCTTCTTGGCATGCTATTCTATTCTGTTTCATTCTATTACTAGTTTACTATTCTCCTAAGTAAGTCAAGTCAAGCCGAGTCAAATCGAGTAAAGGTTACTACTATTCTAATACCATAAGTGTGTGTATATATTTATTACTCCTACATATCTGTATGTACTACATATTACAAGCAGCAAAAATAAGTATATGTTATTGTATCTATATAAGTAAAAAGAATATACATGGAGAATTCTCAGAATAAGAAGGCTACTACTGTACATAACATAAAAGAACAACTGCTGCTGCTGGACAGGATGGACATAACATAACATAACACAACACATTCTATCCTGCTTTTCCTTAGACTGGAGAGAAACTGGAGCAAACTAAGCCAAACTGGAATAAGTACCTGCCTATATACTATGTATGTATGTATACTACTTTCCTTGATGTAATGTAGGATAGACGAAACAAGTTAAGTCAAGTCAAGTCAAGGAAAGTCAAACCAAACCAAACCAAACCAGACACACAGACCGGCCGGAAGCAGTTGCTTTGCACAAAAAGCCAACTAACATAAACGCAACGTAGAAAGTTCACTACTGCATATAACAGAGCCTAAAGGAGAATCGAAAGGGGATCTGTCATGTTATGGATTTAATATTATTGCCGCTCCTATTGCCTCCCGCCATTACTTTAACGAGCCTAGTGTGTCTGCAGTTGAAGCGTTAGGATAAATAATAAATAGAAATAACTACGAACAGTGTACACTACAATACAATACAGTACTGTACTCGTAGTAACAAGTACTATGCTATGTATGCAATGGAGAAAGAAGGGAAATTTCTCTTGCCCTATTCTTGTATTTCCTTTCATTCTATTTGTGCTATGTACACATTGTACTATGTTAGTCTAGTCTTGTATGTACAATGTCCACCTCCACGTGTTCTATTTCTATTCTGCTACTTTTCTGTCAAACCATTGTGTTCCACTACTCCATTACAAACGAATGTAGTAAGTGAGTATCAGGATCAGGAACCTAGAATGTATATAGTATGTGTAGTGTGTTTACTACTGCGTATTTGTAGTAGTATTTGTAAGTAAATATAGTAAGGCACAGGTAGTTGTTAAATCCCGTGTTCTTTACATCTAGAACACGTATTAGAAAAATTCTATCAGATTCTACAATATGCTTTTATTATATTACCATACATAACATGAACATGCATGCAGTGGCATGGTACTGCCCAATAGTCTGTCTGGCAAAATTGCATTAGGAACCTAATGTAAATATACACAACAGAGAAAGGAAAGTGGGAAATGAACCTAGCTAATAAATATCACTATATACAAATAGAATATAGAAACGCTGCACTGTAATATAATGTAATGGCTATAGCTGTTATGTTCGGGTCGTAAATATATGCAATGCATATTCCAAGGAGGGAAAGAAAGGAAAGGCCAAGTTAAGTCTAGCCAAGCACACATGCTATGTATTATGTAATAGGAATGGAAAACGAGTTTCATTTTAAACTAGACTATGTACCAACTACCTGTCTTGCTTTACTTTACCTTACCTGGTGTGGTGTGCACTGCCTACTTATGTAACGCAACATAAACGTAAATATAGTACATGTAGTATATATGTATGTATACTTTAAATATATATTATATCATATGCCTATATGCTTTCTAATTACGTTCTAAATATACTAAAAGTAAATAAACATCGTGCTCTACTTATTCTGAGGTATTGTGTATTTACTTATGCTAGAAGAGCTTGTATATGGTCACAATACACATAGAAAGTTGTATTGTAATAGTAGATTACTAGTTTGCATTGCAGTCTCATAGCTGTCTTGTCTTATTTGTACTATTAGAGTCAAGTTGACTTGTTTCTATAGACTTGGCCTGGACTGGTCTGGATTCTGGACTGTCTGGAGGCCAAGTCAAACTCCAAGTCCAACTCCAGCTAAATTCCAGCATTCTAGGTTACTCTGAGAATATCGTGATGTAAATTGCTGGTTTTGTTTCTTTGGTGTTGTAGAAACTCCTTTTCTTCCCTGCCCTTAGTTTATTGCGTATGAACAACCATGGTGAGCTAATACTGAACTCAGTGGGTGATCATTTTATGAAATGAGTAGGGAAAGCGAGAGACAGAGAGAAAATAAAATAAAAGCCAGGCAAGTCGAGTCAAGTTGCAGAATGTTGTGTTATGTTGTGCCATATTGATTGTAAGGATATGAACAAATATAGAAATAGTTAACGTTAGCAGGTAATACATACAGTCTTTAGTAATGTAATGTAAACTAACGTTTTAACGTAACTACTTTCTGTGTATATGTCTTTACATATGGATGGAGTTTCCATTTACATCTGATGTGAGTCATTGTCCTCGGAATAGTTGCCTATGTCTTTTCTAGTTTCTCTTTTACAATTAGCCTGTAGCTATTTACTATTACGTTAGCACAGTATGTTGTGTATATTGTATATGTACTTAAGTAACATGCCGTAGTAGTGTAGTAGCTGTAAGCTGCAACAGCAACAGCAGCAGTTGAAATGAAAATAACATCAGACTTCATTTTATTTTTGTCGTACTACATTCCGACAGACTTTAGTAAAACTAGCACACATTCAGACACAATTACTATTTACTTGGTTTAACAAACAAGAACTGTTTCATGTTGCAATAACTAACTTTCTCTACAGATATTAACTAAAATAGTTTCAGGTCTCTATATGTATGTGAAGTAATATTGAGCAATTACTATTTACACTTTACTTTAGTATACTATGTACAGATAGTTCAGTAAAGAAGTACTATAACCACTTAAACGAAAATTGCCAATTGAGGAACTACCTAAAAGTTAATTTCTATTCAATTTACGACATGAGTTTTCCTCGCAGGCAGGCTGTTGATTCCCTGCTTGGTTGGAGTTGACTTTGGCATGGGCTTTTATTAAGTATACAATAATATTCGTATATATTTCCTTCATAATATAACTTGGCATTATGAATCATAAGCATAAAATGATATAGGATAATAGAATACTTTTTATTTATGTACACTTACTTATACTGTAGCAATCGTGAATCGTGAACGTCAAATTATTATCTTATGGATGTAATAGTGCTTATAAAAACGCAGTTCTTTAATTTTTTTAACCGATTGGGCTTTGTATACACAAAAAATGAATAGACAGTGCAGTGACAGTACACACTTGCTGCTACGTTATGCATCGTATTCTAATAAATAGATTTGTCTTTGTCATGTCATGTCACAGTCATGTACTACAAACGAAAACCATTTCATACATACCACCGAGCAGGTTACTACAAGAGAAAAAATTAAGCATATTTGTTTTGTACAATTGTGAGTCAAGTTGACCTGGCCTGGCATTGCATACTCGAACCCTTCCTTTTCATGCTTCTTGCTGAGCGAAGAAGATAAAAGGCAATTCTCAAAACACCAAAGAAATAGAATGTATCATTTAGTATGTGAAAAACTGTCGTAGAGTATCACATACGTTTTTATGTGGCGCATTCTTAAGTAACTACTGTATGTATAATACAAATTATGGATATAGGTAATATAGACAAGCATTCTTATCTTTAGTTAGCATTCAGAATATATTATAGAGTAATGTGTTGTACTATAGAAAAATCTTAAGGATAATAAAACTAATATAGGCCATGGAATCTTATATAGTAGTACTTATGTGTAGTATAACTATATGTTAATGTAGATGTGTGCAGCTTTATTACTATGGCATGCATTGTGAGACAATCTAGGAGTAATAATAGGAAATTCTATCCAATTCATGGACTATTATTCATTTCAAGTTTTGAAAGCAGTGCTAATGAAGACGCTGCTCCTCTCTTTATATTGTATGGAGTAAACTGTAATAAGAGAACCAGAGCGGAGACGGAGAGACACACTGAACACTAAAAGTAGGAACTCGGAACCGGCCTGGCATGGTATTATTACTCAAATGACACCTATTGTGTCCTATTTGTATGCTTAAGATGGTAGAGGAAGATTATTCTATCCGTTCTCTCTCTCTCTGCAGGAAAATAGTATGTATGTATACATTAAAGAGGAATACTCACACTACAGACTGTCCCATCCTATCTGTATGTTACGTTCACCGTTCACGTTTACGTTTTGTATAAGTAATCCTAGGTTCTCTCTTCTATTCTATGCTTCTGTCTCCGTAATTTATTCAAAGAAAGGCGAAGGTACCAAACATACGAAAACATACTTAATATATACCTTCATTCATGGAAGCAACTAACTCTACCTTCTCAGAACTACTTTATAGAAGGCATTTTCTGCTTTAACACTATAGTAGTTGCCCTGTTGAAAAGTTGGCATGGATTGGCTTTGTGTTCTATTAGTACTACTACATTGCATTATGATTTTATGAGACTAGTATATTGTGTATAGGTAATTTTTGTTTGTCGCTAACTACAAATTATACCTACAGGACATGTTTGTTCGAAACTGCAATGATTTTGCATTCACAAATACAAAATAAGGATTCACCTTTAAATGCTACATAATATTATTAAAGTGCTGTATAATATTTGTATACAAAGATATAGAGCAGGTTAATAAAACACGGGTATGTAATTATGTTTGCTATATGGTGTATACGTATAAATGCTTACACTCATACTAAATGATACTAACTAGCTACATAGTAAAAGTAAGGTACCTCCATTTATGTTGAACATTAGTAAAGTAGTTTTGAAAGTGTAAACGTAAAATAATGCTTGTAGTCGTTTTGTAGATAGGAAAGCATTAGAAAAGGCAGCAGTGCACTGTGAATGAGTCTGATTCTGATTGCATGGCAAGCTAGAAGAAGACAAGTGAGGGCAGACAAGAGAATAAACTACGCTCCATTTCTCTCAGATAAACATAAGGATAAGAGTAAAATGCAAATCGAATCAATTCACTAGACATAAAACATCCACAAGATACAAGATAAGGAGTGTGAAATATTGCCAAGCAGATAAATCAATGGTCTCTCGGCATGCTCGAATTTGTTATTGTGTAGTGTAGTGTACACTGTACAGTACAGCACTGAACTGAATTCAACTCA